>AYEL01087380.1:0-75408 GCA_000484575.1 Olivierus martensii | reverse complement strand
CGTAGGGACATGCCCATATTGATACTGAACAAAATTCTATATCATATTCCTAAATATCTTTTTTAGATTTTAAATAAAAAAGTTTCATACATCCATACATACATAATCTGTAATTTATAAGTATATAGATAGATAGATGAAGCATAACTTATATTGTTATATAAACTATGCTTTATAATAATATAATTCCTCTAATAATATCGCATGATATCATATTGGATGATATAATAATGGATAATATGCAGAACTGAAAAATTAAGATGACCTCTGAAACAATGCAGAGGCAGGGCCGGCTCAAGGTACTGGCAACTCGGGCAGTTGCCCGGGGCGCGTCATGTGCTTAGGGGTGCCATCAAGATCTTCCAAAAAAAGAAAAAGTGAAAATAATAATAATATTTTTTCAATCACGTTTTTAAGATGGAAAAAAGCAAGTTCATCTATATAAATTATAAGTTACACTCATAAACACTAATAAGTTACTGGAAGTCATGCCAGATCTGTGGATTGCATTAAGAATAATCTTACAGTATCTATTACTGTGGCCGCTGGCGAGAGAAGCTTTAGTTTACTAAAGCTTATAAAAACATACTCAAGATAAAATGAATTCTTTGGCAATTTTGTCTATAGAAAATGATATTGAAAAGAATATATAGAAAGTACCATGAAAAGATTTGCTGAGCTAAAGTCTAGAGAAAAAAATGTTTTAGGTAGGCTAATTGTTCATATTGTTCAAATATTGGTTGAGAAAAACAATATTATTGTTCATTGTTTGTTAAAAATATAACCCAGGTAATAATCTCATTTCTATATTTTTAGTTTTTCTTTGTGAAAATTTTTATTGTTATATAAAAAATTGCAATAAGACCCCGCTTAACGCTGTTTCAATATAACGCGGTTTTTTCGAATTCTATATTTTTTATTGATTCACTTTGGCGCGGTTTTTCAAACCATTACCCATCACATAAATCCGAAATCGTATGAATTTGTAGCTTAAATAATCCTATTCCTTCTCACCGTGCGTTTGATATCAGGGTAGTGTAGTATACTGTATACGAAAGTTTGCTGGAGTCACAGTTCATATTATGATCGGTTATCAAGAGTAAGCGTTTGCAAAGATGAAGAGCAGGCGGCCGGATGGCCGAGTGGTAACGCTGTCGGTGTACCGAGCAGGAGGACCCGGGTTCATCTCCCGGGTCTAGTCCCGGATTTTTTCGGAATACTGGGCCCGCCCGTTGATCCCCGTCCTATACCATCCGGCCTCCCGGCTATGGGCTGCACAGCTGTGGATGCAGCCCATAGTTGGAATTGGCCCTGCCTCTTTAGTAATCTCCCTGATTGGAAATGGGGCGTAAAATATGCAAAAAAAAAGAGGAGCAAAACTTGCAACGGATTTTCTCAAAACAAGTTTAACCACTATTATGGAAATTATGGATCAGTTATACAAAATGATCCAAATTTTGATAGACGTTCAAAGGCAAGACGAAGTGTCATGTATGCGATGTCTCGGTATCGACGATTGCTTGCTGAAGGAAAGAGGAAAAAACAAACGAATTTAGATGACTTCTTAACGAAAAACAAAAAGTATCAATTGAGGAAGAAACTTCCTCATCACAAACATAAATTATTTACTCTTATATTTTCGATTTTCATGAATGATTTATGAATAGACTTCGTTTAACGCTGCTTCGTTTAGCGCTTGGTTTCTTTGGAACGTATCCCTCGCGTTAAAAGGGGTTTTACTGTATACTTAAAAAGGGCGCCGAAGTTCAGTTTGCCCAGGGCGCCAGCAACCATAGAGCCGGCCCTGTGCAGAGGCATTGTGTCAAAGAAAACAATTGCATATTTGACAGTCGTAATTCTAATGTTTCTCCTTGATATTTTACGTAATCAGTATTAATTAGTAATTATGGATGAGAAGTTCTGTCAAACTGACCTTGATTTTAAATGTCAAAAAAGAAGGAATATGTTCAAATTTTGATATATAGCCTATATATTAAATATGTATATAATATTCTACTTATCTATACATATTTAATATACATTAAATATGTATAGTTTATTGTATTTAATCTCGATTTGTTGGATTCCCATATGTGAAATTCGGGCCCCATCTTGAGCAGCTCTTACTTGTTAGTGGGCATTTTTGCCAATAGATGACGACACTTTTTACTCTGTTGAATAGCAAGACGCGAGTGAAACAAGCCTGGCTTTATGCTGCCCACCGCTGCATAAGGTCAGCTTATAGAAAACCAGGAGCGACGGGCTGGATGTGGACGAATAGTAATAGAGTCCAGTTCGAGTAGAATTACGTCACTGCTGGAATTGCTTCGATAGTTCTCAACATATTTAATATTGTCAGTGATGCAGATTGTATACAGTATTATATATTTCCTATAGATAATGTTGAAATTTAAGCACGCATTTCAAAATAAAATAGATATAAAAAATAATAAAAAGAAATTAACCAGAATATTAATCTTTTTTCTGGAAATCAAAGTTATTCTATAAAAAATTTATTAAAGGGCCCGACCATTCATTTTTGTACTGTAAGTTTACTTGCTTGTAAAAGAAAATTTTCGAGATTTATAAAGAACTTGTCTTCAGCTGCTTTATATAACTGATTAATAATCATAATAAATTCATATAAGTAATTACATAAGTGTATATACAAGTTATATAATTACTCATATATATAACTTATATAACTACTTATATAATTAATTTATCATTACTTGCATTTTAATTAAGTGCATCTTAATCTTTTTTTCTCGCATAAGTTGAGTGCATATGACTATAGGGATCTGTTACTCGGAGCTCAGGTTCATGACGTAATTCTACTCGATCAACACGTATATCTACATATGAGTAAATTTTCCATGGGCTGGGATTCGATTTCTCTGGATAGAAAACTGAAATGTTTCCATGCTGATTGTAATGGACATTGAAGCTTAGTAACCTCCAATGATAATCCAGTTTCGAAACGCTTCGGAATTACACGCAAAGAACCCAGGCCCTACCGCTTGGAAATTTATTGTAGTATGTAAGTCCGGTCGATCCCTGTCCTTTGTTGCCCCTGCTCTACAAGGGTGGGCAACTATGTATTCGCTCCAGTACTTGTTAGTGATCAATAGTTGGAAGTTGCGTTATCTAAACAGAAAAATTTATTCGATCTTTGAATCCTCAACTTGAATTTAAGACATTTTCTTAATTTATTCAATTATTTGATATTTAGGGAAATATTATTGACTGTTATATATTTAAAATATGAATAACTTAAGTATTTTACTTATCATTTAAAGGCAAATTTGTTATAATAGTTTATGTTGAATAAGCCTTTTTCACATTATCGTACTCGAAAATTTGTTCCACATATATTATAGAGTTACTAAAGTCCTGATTATTTTTCTTGTCATTTATTAAATTATGAATAACTTCAATATTTTAATTTGCCTGCTACCATTTTAGACTCCATCATGGGTGGGCAATCAAGAGATTGAAGGATGGGATTCCGTTCTACAAGTTGAGCCCAGTCTTAAAAAGTATGAAATAATCTTTAATTTGAGCCCGGATTTCCGTGTAGTAAATAACTGCTTATTAATTATGATTATTATTTGTCCTTAAAAATATTGATATAGGGGAAAGTGGGGTAAAACCGAGTGGCTAATGTTTGTCAATGTTCTGACGCAAAGTTAGATTATCAAAATTAACAAAAACCGTACATATTGTTGCTTAGACATTTTAAAATTAACTGCACTATGAAAAACACATGATAATCACTTTTAACTTTAATATAAAGTTTTAAATCAATTAAAGGAGATAACCCGGTTTTACCCCACTGGTAGGGTAAAACCGGATGTATATACTAATGAGTATGAAATCTTCCAAACTCGCGAAAATAATTGTCAAAACTCATTTATTTTTATTAATTGTCGCTAAGGGTATTTAAATATTACTTTTTACTTAAAATTGTAACCATTTATTATTTATAAACTAATACTTTAAGCTAAAAGTTATTATTAAATCTTGTAACTTGTTAACTGTTAAATTTATTAATCAAAAATTACAAAAATCGCACACAAAGAAATCGTTACTATCTTCTGCGCTAGTACAGGCTTCGTGAGAACAGTGTTTACACAGTAAGCACTGAATCCAGCCTTCTTTGTCTCGCGAATATGAGTAGAGTTCATTGCAGTAAATACAGGCTGGATTATTATCATTTTCTTCATCTGAAGAATCATCCTTATTTTTGTTATTTTCAGATGATGCCTGATCTTGTTTAGCAAAAGTAGTCCTAATTGAATTAGGAACTTTGGGCTTGCTGTCGAAAAGCTTTTTATTCTTCTTAGATAGTCTTTCTTGCTTTTTTCCTTTTTTCTCATTTTCAGCTTCCAATTGTCTCTTATAAGGTGTTGAGGTCAGAACTGCTGCTGTGCCTCTTCTATTTTTCTGTTTCTCTACACGCTTTCCTTCATAAAAAGGAAGAGGTGCCAAATTAGTTGGAGAAATGTTAAATGAAGACGAACATTGCTGCGATGGTGATGGTTGGGCCAGCAAATTTTGATCTGGATTTATAATAGATAAGCCTACAAGTGAATTTCCGGTACAGGAGGGCTGGCTCTGTAGGCCTACAGACAATGCGGGGCGGTCAGACGAGACATTATTTTGTACGGGTTCTACTGTGTTTGTTGTCTCAGAAGGCGCAAAAAATATTCCGCGAAAATATTTCTATTGAAAGGATAAATACCTGTTTTTTCAAAACCTTTTACAGCTGTTTCCATTACTGCAGCCCTCATAAAAGCATCACCAAATAGCTTTGCGACTTGATGTATGGTAATTGCTCTGCCAGGATGCATGGTTAGCCATTTTCGTGTTTCTTGCTCATATTAGGCACTTAAAGGAGACATAAATGTCACGTCCAAAGGTTGCATCCGATGTGAGCAATGTGGTGGGATGCATAACATTATTACATTACTCGCACGTGCCAAATCGATTAAGTCAATGCTCTTAATGTGCGTTGCATGCCCATCAAGTATTATCAAAACTGGTTTGTCAGAACTTGGGTTTGCAAACCGTATAAATTTTTTGAACCAACATATAAAAAGATGTGTTTGCATCCATCCAGTTTCATGGTAAACAGTAGAAGCTCCTGGTGGTGCATGATCCATTAATAATGGATTTTCTCTCTTACGTGGGAAAACAAACATGGGTGGCATGTAATTCCCTGCTGCACTCATGCAACATTCCACAGTCACAAAAACACTTCTTTCAGCTGATGATAGACAACCTACTTGCTTTTTCCCTTTTAAAGCCAATACTTTTGATGTCTTATTTGGAACTGTTGTTATCCCTGTTTCATCAACATTATAAATGTCATTTCCAGAAAAATTATGTTTCTGATACAAAGTTTCCAACAAATCAAAAAATTTTCCTACTGATTCCCCGTTGAAATCTATTGCTCTTGCAATAGATGTTTTTTCAGGGTTTCTTAAAGACAGTTTATTTTTATGCCTCTTAAGAAACCCATACATCCAGTCTTTGCCTGCCAGTTGTGTTTCCTTATTAAAATTATGTTTAATGTTATTTTTTACTGCTAATTCGTAAGCCAATCTACGAACTTCGCTCAGTCTCATACCAAATAGTCTACTTTCCAACGTTAAAATATGCTCTACTAATATCTCTTCCTGTTCAGATGTAAACGTGGTTTTGTACCGACCCATTCCTTTAGCAAAAGCTTCTGAAAGTGGCAATCCTTTCTTTGCTTTCTTCACTCTATCTTCTAATGTACTTTGGGGTACATTAAAAGCTTTTGAAGCTGTCAAATATCCCATATTACCAGACATAACTTGAGATATTGCATTTTGCATACCCACTTCACTCCATGACTGTCGATTCGATTTCCTCTTATATGTTCTTGGCATATTCTCTCTGCAATAAAGAAGATACATAGATTAAAAAAAAAACATTCTTCATAAAAGTACATCTATATCCAATCAGGTTGTGTTGGATATAGTGGGGTATAACCGGGTACCACCCGGTTATACCCCACTCTATGTACCCGGTTTCACCCCTCGCGTATCAGTTACAAAACACAACGGATTACAAGAATCCAACAACTTGTAGACAAGATTCTTATAGCCTAAATTAATCATTATTGAGCATAGAGTAAACATTTATAATTACCTTTCTCTTCACTGTATCCAAGTAACTGTTTAACTCGATGAAAATTAAGGAAAATTTTTAACAATTACCAACAAAAATCTCAGCGAAGTGCTGACACGTTATAACTATATCTAGCCGCAAAACTATAATGGCCGAAAGTCGCCCACATGCAGGAAGATAAGTTTCAGCAATTCGCTGTCAGATGGCGGTATCAAGTAAGGAGAAATAATGGTACCCGATTTCATCCCGCCACCCGGTTTTACCCTACTTTCCCCTATCTGAACCATAAAATATTTTGTTGCAAGATTTTATATGCAAAATTTGTTAAATTGAAATTATTTGCAAATACATTTATATTTAAAAACACAAAATTAAAAAAAGAGAAAAACTTCATACTGTATTTGTTTTTCTAAGGCTAAACAACTGAATACAGCATTCTTTGATCTTTTCCTGTTCAAAATATTCAGCATTTGACATTTTTGTTTCAAAGCAGATTGTTACAATACTACCCGTAAGAAAATTTAGAACACAGTTTGGAATATTAGAAATCTAAGAAAATGTCGGCAGAATTGGCTGCGTGGAAATGCTTCGACTTTAATCTCTAAACGGATCCCACCACTTGGAAATTTTTCGCATGGGTCCGGACTCTGTCCGTCCATCTGTCTTATACAATCCGGCTGACCCTCCCGAAAGAACGAGTAGCCTGTTGCAGAATTATAGCAGCCCCGTCATTTAGTAATCACCAATTGGAAAATGACTTCATCTGTTGATCCCAAAAATATATATTTTGCTTTCATAATCATTTATTCGCAAATTTTAAACTTTTTTATTTGTCGATTTTGCTTGATTCTATTCAAAGAATTCTTTCCCTCCAATTTTTATTGAAATTACCGATCAAATATATATTTACTAATTGTATTGTTAGCACAGCTGATTTCCTTTACATAACGTTAAAATTTCTGACAAAGTATAAAAAATGCCTCTCTTTTATTACAAGAATTTTTTTTAAACTGCAATAATCATCAATAATATTTCATAGATAAATTAGGATTAAACAACAATTGAATCAATCAAATTTTTTAAATATATTGTGTTTAATTTTGTCTTCCCTTATCAGCTTTTGCTATGTATTTTCCCTTTACAATTTTCTTTATTTCATGTAAATTATAAATTATTATATATCAATGTTCCCTTTTTTATAATATGCCTTTTATAAACAAAATATATATTATTTTATACAAATTCTGACTTTTTTCTCTGGTCTTACATAATGTATCCAAGTTTGTTGTCAAATTCTTTTTCAGATTTCCAGTTAAGATTTAAATGTATGAAATTTTTATATATTTTTTAAATAAGTTCAACAAATAAAAAAGCTTTTGGATGTATAGTAAAACTTTATCAAGAGAAAATTAATATTTTTATTTTGTAGTTTTTGATTTCTGATGGGAATTTCTATGAAATGCATTTAGCCACCAAATGAAAATGTATATGTAAACTTTCTGAAAAATGATTGTATTTTATTTAATAAATTCAGTTCATATCCTGAATGTCAGAATCAGCCAAATTTTATAATTCTTCTGTTTAAGATAACATTTAAGAATATAACATGTTAAATTGTATTAAATTTGCTTTATGATATGTTCTACAATTTTATATATATTTTATTATTATTATTACTTATTGTTTGGCTTGAGCATTAGAATCTATGTAATAATGGTTATGCATGCATACATACAATAAGACACTATTAGTTTGGTTATCAAATTGCATTTGTCCAAAAATTTTTAACAGAAGTACAAGCCAAATAAGTATTTGGCTTGTTATTTACTTTTATTTAATATCTAAAGTAAGAAGTATTTCAGTATGAATTTTTAATAAGTTTATCTAGTTAATATTTCCTAAAATATTTTAAGTATTTAACCATTTAGATCAATTATTTAAAAAATAATTTATAATTCATAAATTTACATATCTAGTTTACATTAATGCAACCTAAATATAAACATCTGAATATTATAAAAACTATAATTACAATTTAGTATATTACAAAATCTTATTATAAAACTTTCAAAAAGATATTAAAAATACACAATATATAATCAAATCAGAAATAATTTAATATAATAGAGAAAAATTTTAAACTTTTTATTGAATAATTTAAGCAAACATAAGTACTGTATATACAAATATAATTTTTGTTATTTTTCAAACATTGCTTATTCCTGTTTTTTCTGCTTGTTCTAAAGCAGCCTGAAGATTAGTGTCAAATAATTCACATCTAAAAATAAAAAAATTTACTAATTAATTTCAAATAAATATACTTTTAAAATGAAATAATTTGTTTAAAATTATAAATATGCAAATTAATTTTTCTTCTTTAAAAAATATGCATTACAGAAAGTGCAATAAAGAAATTTTAAATTCAAAAACATTTTTTTATTTATTGATTAAAAGAATCTATAAAATACTGTATATAGTTTGTCATGCAGTTGTATTTTCAAACTAACATTTGAACCTTTTAAGTAATTTTTGATAAAACTAAGTTAGAAATTAAAAATCTTCAGAGTCAATAATGATAGAGAAAACACAAGAGAACAAATATTTTAAAAGAATAATGATATATCAAAATATTTTATACTATTGAATAAAATCTAGTTTAAATTTGAGTTTCAAAAATTTTGAAATCCAATGTCTTCAAATGATTTTGAAATATTGTCCTTAAGATTTCCACCTAAAATTTCTTTTCTTTTTGTCTGTAGTACTTTGAAAACATCAAAGTGACCACATAAAAACCTTCTGGGCAATTCAAAGAAAACAGCAATAATTGCCAACTTCCAAACATGCCCTTTATTTTAAAATTATTAAAACGTAACAAAATCATCCACAATGAGCATAACTTATATACTGATTATAATAAAAATTTATTAAATAGTTCCATAGATATTACAGGATAATCTTAGAAGTTTGAATATTTGCCATTTTTAAAAGGTTGAAAATAAAGGGATAATTGTTGTTATCAAGATTATTTTTAATAGCTTTATTATCCTATTAAATTTCATAAAATTCAATAAACAGGATATATTAATAGATTAGAAATTCTTGAAAAACTGCCATTTTAAAATGGATGCAAGCTAGAGAGTCAAACAATATAGCATGAGATTGTCTTTTTATCACATAATATGCAGAGTAATTAGTTTTCATTGGTGTCTGTGATTATAAAATTGTCAAAATCTATGTTTGGGATCATGATGAAAAGGTATATTCAGTCTTTTTGTTTTTTGTTTGAATCTGAATGTTGCAGAGTTTTTCAATTGCCAGACCAATTTAAGAATGGAATACTATTATTTTTCAGAGTGATAACTGTAGGATTGGTAATAGAATGCTAATGATGTAATTTCATGGATTCATTAATATGTTTTTTGATGATATCACATTATCAAAAAACATATTATTGATATTATGGGATTTGCAATATCACTAAAAATTCATATATATATTCATTCTATATTACAAAAATTCTTGAAATATAGCATGTTTGATAGCACTGCATATTTGATAACAATGCATTGTGACTGATGTTTTTAAACATAGTTACAAACTGTTAAAATAATTTCAGTTGAAATTTAGTATGATCTGATAAAGTGTCTGTTATTAGTTGCTATGATGACCACTATAACAAACTATATTCTATTATTATTCAATAGTAAATTAAAAAATTACCTAATTGGCATTTCTAAGGAATAAAATGGATTTTTAAGTGCATAGTCTGAATAAATCTCATAAATTTTTCTTAAAAGATTTTCAATTCCTGCTTGTTTAGGATCTGCTACAATAATAAACTTTACTCCTGAAAGAATAAATATGAAATTAATAAAATCAAAATGCTATAAACAAAAATTTCACAAACCTTCTAAAAGCATTTTAATAGTAGGCCTAGTATAAAACCTTATATATTTTTATATATGAATATTCTTTTATTTTATTCTTTTGATCATATCACAAAAGATATATTTATACAAATCTCTAATCAATCATTTTAAAATACATATACAGTAAAGTATTGTATTTTGAAGTGAATAAGCCCAAAACTGCTACAAATCACAAAAATAAATAAATTTGAAATTTTTGCTTTTTTCTAATAATTACTATTATTACATTTGATATAAATTGTATTGACATTATGAAATAAATTAGCCTTTTCTTTTCCCTTTCATTTACCATATAAAAAACATTTAAGACTTGTTTGCTTATAAAATTATGATGGCTTCTTTATCACAAAAATATAATATTGTTTCAGAAGCAGAACATATCAATTGATGATGCTATTTTATATTAAGAAATAAAGACAACAACCTGAAAGACACATTCATATTCAATGACTCTTACACTAAAAAATTGATTCTGTAAAACAGAAAAATATGTTTGGTTGCAACTTAATAAAGACAACAACCTGACAACAGCATTTCAAAGAACTAAAACTGTATTGAATGTGAAATATAAATAGTTCTCAGTTTACCAGTTCTTGTTATGAGAGTTCCTGGAATTCAGAGATTTTTCAAAATATGAAGTATCAAAAAAATCAAAAATATGAACATTAATTGCAATAAATAAATACTAAACATTCATACAAAGACATTTCAAAGCACATACATAACTAAGCAATATAGTACAACAGAATTTGTAGCAAAAACTCTATCATCTGTTATAAAATCAGAAAAAAAAAAAATGCCTGACCAAGAAGTTAAAGTAGTGTGCACTCTGGTTGTCATAGTTTCATCAGTAAATTATGTAAATAATTTTCATTTCTGACTTGTACTTAAGACATTAGTCACTGTATAAAAGCTTATCTAATCTTTTATTAATGATGATGGCAAAAATAAAAATTCTTTATTAATGCCATATGAATATTAATTTCTTTATAATAATAATTTGCTTGATTTTAAAGATTATGTTTTCATTTCCTTAAATAAATGAAAACATTATTTAATCGTAACTATTGATTTTTGTTGGTCTTTACTTAATTATAGTCAATCTGCATTGCTGAGAATGAACTCCTGATTTTAGCATTATGGCTATGGGAAATTGAATCTTGGTTTATGAGTTCTTACTTAAAGAGCTCATAAACCAAGAGCTTCAATGCTTCAGAACTATCTGTATTTAAAGTACATAATGTCATATTCTACAAAAGGCATGTCAAACATGTGGGTCATAGACTACATGAAGCCCCCAGCACTGTTTAATATGACCTGCTCAACTGGCATAAACCTTTCTTAATAATATATTTTTTCAAAATTTAATTATAGTCCTTATTTATAAAGAGAATAATACAGAAAAGCATCATTAATTCAAATAATAAATTATATAAACATGATTTTATCTACTTTTTTTTACTTTACAGAATGTACCTAATTCTTTTATTTTATTCTGCTATAAAGCATTTTATTGTCATAAAATGTAAACATTAGAAATGCAACTGATTTGTATGTTTAGATGTGGCCCTCTCAAAATTGCTTTATCATTTAATATGGCTAATTTTAATATTATATTGTCTTAAGGAAAACATATTAAAATTAAATTAAATAGCCTTCCATAAGTACTGTGTTTAACAATCCTGTTCTATAATATAATTTAATTTGATTTTATGTCAAATTCTTAATGATTTATTATTTTATCCTTGATACATGACTAGATTAACGATCAAAACAAACTTCTTTCATAAGGCCTAAGATTTTGATAAAAATTCTTATAACAAAAAAGTATGTTTAATTTTAATCTTTGTTTAAAAGTAAAATATAAAATATTTTATATTATTTAATTTCCAAATTGTTTTATTTTTAATTTTTTTAATTTAAAAATATTACAAAAATTAATATTTGGAATTCTTATGCGTGAAATATTATAAATACTAATAATAGTAAAAGATACATTATTAAAAGAATTAAAATAATTATTAAGTAGCAATAAACACAAACTAAAAGTTTTCTTTAGATGGATAATAAGTTCAATTATTAAGCTTTAGTTGATAAAATCCCACAGATATATAACGTGATTACCTTTATAGCATAAAATTCTTGATATGTCAGTGATTTTGACATTTTTGTAAGCCTTATTTTTTGCGGCTTTATTCGAATACGATAATAAAATAGAAAATAATAACAAATTTTAAAATGTATCTAAGAAAATTTTGTGATTTTTCTTGCATTTTAAATAAGCAACAAAGAAAAAATTTGTGAAATTATTCTTGAAGTATCCAATAACTCTTCATAAGTCTTCTTGCATAAAAGTAAAAATTTCGTAACGTATTTCAGAGTATAAAAGTTGATATTTTTAATTATTTACTACATATTTCAGCACAATTACTATAGATTGTACCATTTATACTTATTGTTCTATACGTACGAATATATATATATAACTGTTTGTAAAAAAACTATTTGATTCTATAGAATTAATGAAAAAATTTGAAACATGCACTATAATCCGAGTCTTAACACAAAATATTATTTAAAAATATATAATTAAACATATAAAACTAGAACTAAACATCTCTACTATAATAATAAATCTTTATAAACCAAATTCATACATATATCTTATCATTAAAGAGATCTCCATGGTCATGCTGCTTACCTAATAAAAATAACCACTGAAGTATATTTTATAATCTTTTTTTTATATATATAAATTAAAAAGAAAAAAATGTTATCTTTCTTATTTTTAACCGTTAAGCTTTAACTCATATAACAAGAGAAGTTCTAACAAAATTTTGATACACAACTTAGGTTGCCCAACTTTAATGCTGTTAATCTGTCATCAATAACTTCTGGTCTGGTAGATTTTGTTTATTCTTTGTTTATTTAGGTTTCCGTACTGATAAATGTATCCTATTTGCAGTTTACTGATAAGTCTCGGCAAGTCTCTCAGCATATAGTTTTTCTAAAATATTGCTAACATTCAGTTAGGCTTTTTGAGATAAAGATAACAGACAATCTATTCTAGGCACCAGAGACTTTAAAATAATTTGTATAGAAAAATAACTGATTTATTATATTTTCATCATTTAATATTTAATTCTCTGTTGTTTAATTATTAAATTCCGTTTAATATAATTAGGCCTACGAAAAATATATTTATAAAAAGAAAAATAATTTAAAAACTTACATGTTTGCAGATCTTGTATTACCTTTCGATGTTGTTATTATTCTTTCCATTTCATCCATATCTATAAATTAAAAAAAAATTTCATTTAAATTTTTCTTATTGCTAAAATTAATATTAATTAAAATTATATTTAATTAAAATTTACCATAAATTATAATTTAATATATGATAAATTCATTTGTCTAAGAAATTCGCTTTTCTCAGTCAAATAAGTTACTTGGTTTAAAAATAATATTTTTTCTGTCAAGTAAATTTATAAAAATTTTATTAGAAAATTACTTAATTTAGAAATTTGATATTGAAAGTAAAATTTCATCTTTAAAAATAATATTTTTTCTGTCAAGTAAATTTATAAAAATTTTATTAGAAAATTACTTGATTTAGAAATTTGATATTGAAAGTAAAATTTCATTTTATTTCGACTTTTAGAAATTTCCTGACTGTCTAATCAAATCAGTCTGTTGTCTATCAAACTATAAAATCACATAAAAATAAAACTCTCACATAAAAATGAATCAAAAGACGAATCTGTTTTTCCAAAGTTTAACTTCCATTTTTTCTAGCGACTATTTAATCACAAATAATGGTAACGAGCAAGTTAATGAATTAAGTCGAAATTCCAAAAACAGCTTTTTATATCAGCCTAGAGAATATGTCGAAATTTTCACACAGTATGGCTGAATAAAGCTGAGATGCATTTATCGTGACATCTCTTAAAAAATAATATTTCGCTCAAAACCAGTTTAAAAATTAGAAATGTTACCTGTTATAATATTTAATCTGATGTTATATTGTTTTAATATGAAAAAAAAAAATTAAACATTCAGTTAACTATTCTTGTTTAATAAAACATATCATCTAAAACTGATAACTATATCTTTGCGAGATATTTCTGGAACAGACAACAAACAGAAATGAAAGACAAAACTTTTAATTATTATTAAGAACTTGGATGTTATGCCAGCTTTACAATAAAACAATGCAAAATAAAATTATACTTCAGAAAAATTCTATAGGCCTAGTATTTTCGGAATTTTCGTGAAAATTTTGGAGTATGTAGTAATAATATTGACGTTCTAGATACTTATCCAGAAATAATTGTTTTAGTATAAATTTAATTGATTTTACAGAATTAAATCACAAGTTTCAGATTAATTTATAGCAAATTAATCACTATACATGCTGTAAATTAAATATCAGTATTGCTATAAATTACTCTTGTCTTGTATAGCCTATAAAGTGAACAATTAAAATTTACTAATAAATTATATTTTTTGTTCACTTTAAAAATTACATTCAATAGTATTTTTAATTATAATAAATTTAATATTCATAGAACTAATTGTATTATAAAAAATTAGTGAACTTAAATGCTATTCTTATCACAAATTAAGAAAATTATAAATCATTTTAATATATATTATGTTCAGATTTTAAATAACGTTTGATTATTAAAGTTTAATTTTATTAATTTATATTTATTTAATTTTTCTACAGATTTAAAGATGAAACAGTAGCATGCAATTCGTTGGAAAGAAAATATGATGGAACGAAAATTCTTTCAACAAAAGAAATTCTTAAAGATTAACTAAACAAATTACATTTGTTTATATAAATATTATAGATATTCAAATACTGTAGATCATATTAGTAAACTAGATTTAAGATATATTATATCTTAAATTATTATATTGTTTGAAAGAGCTGTTGATAATATTTCGAAATCTTGTAGCGAATTTTAAATTTTAAAAATTCGCTAATTTTATCAAATAACATTTACTTTCTTTAAGTCTAGACAAAATATTTTAAAAAGAGAAGTGTTAGTAATGCAAGCCACGAATGCTGAAATGTCATATGAATATTCACGAATTATTTAAACGATGTTCTAATGTTTGAAGCGTAAAAAAAAGGATAATGCTACCCGAATTGATGAGATAACACTCCTAATTTAACGTTCTAAATTGCGAGTCGTACGATAAACTGTTTTTATGCCAGTTATCGGTTGGAAGTAGTAGATAAAGCTAATGTATTGATGTTTCCAACTTCACTTCAACATTAACATGTAGTCTGAGCAAACAGGTCTAGAAGTAATTAATATTTATTTTTTTAATTTATAAAAAATTTCATTATACAATCTGTACATATTTTAATTTTTAAATTTATGAAATATAGTTTATAAGAGCATAAAGTAATTTTCTTCTTTCAATATTAAGTCAAAAATAATTGCTTAAATAGCAATAATCCTAATCCTAAATAATAAATATTCCTAAACTTATTATTGTATTTAATCTATAAGTATATTATAAAGGTAAGATAACGTTATAAATAATAAATTATATTTTTAAAATCTAGAAAAATTTAGTAAGCATATACTAAACAAGTTAGGCCTACAACTAGTTATATCTCAATAGGAAAAAGCAGAAAAATCTTAAATTTATGAAAGTAAAATATATATTTTACGATAACTACTGTATATTTATGTTAATAGAAATAAGAAAAAAAGTACATTTATGAATATAAAAACGTGCATCAGACTAGATTAATCAATGAGATACTTGATCTCTTCCAAAATGTCAAATTTTGAAATATTTATGGACTGATCTAAGTCTATACCGAATAAGAACAGTCATATAAATTCTACACATACAGTAGTTTAGGAAATATTTGAAACTTTATTTATGATACAATCTATATCGAGTGTACTCATATCTTCTAACAGAACATACCCTTCTTTAGAAGATTCAGGAACGGATGACTGCGGATGGCTTTGCATCCATTAGTGTATGACCGCTGTATACTTGATGTACTCATTCATTACACATGGACAAGAGGGGGAGAATCCTCTTCGTCTGTCGGCTTTCTAATCTTAAATGCAGCCAATCTACTGGTTTCGTCAGCTTTCGGTAGCTGAAACGAGATGGGGATGGAGGGTGTACAGCGGGCCATAAACGCGTCCAATCTCCTTAATGATTGTCGTTGCTCTTTACGACAGGGACCGCCTCGTTGCATTGTGTCTCTGTTTTTCTGTTCTATCCCCCCTCTCCTTCCATTTTCCTAGATGGTTCTGGAAATGCGCGAAACGGAACCGTCCATATTCTTCTTCATTCTTATATTTTGCACTTCGATCGTGTGATATGAAAGCAAAGTTAGTTCCATATCTTTGTTTCAAGACGGAAATCATCTTGTCATTTTTAAATTGGGGATGATTCCTGGTCCCCAGCATGGTATCTTTCTGCACGCTGTGAGGTCAGAGGTCATCAGTCGGAAGTAGCATGTAAGTACCTCACGTGTAGTCAGTTATGTTTCAGACAATAACATAAATTCATTTTATTCTTCACAATGACAGAAAATCAGTGAACACGTTTCCTTTTTTCTTGCTTCTGTATTGAAGTATATAACATGAGATAAACATTAGTTTTTAAATTTTAAACAATTTTATAAACTGAAATTCTTTTAAATTTTTTTCATTGTCGATCCACACAAAGAAAATTTTTAATGCGAAAAATTTATATAAATTCCGGATCAATTCGTGTCTATTTTTAAAATAATCGAAGTTCAAAGAAAAAATTCTTTGCAGTAAATTCAAAATTAGTATTCTACATTAGTATTAATGAAAACATTTTTTAAATATTTCTTCACCAACAGTCCTTTCGTTTATTGTCCTTAACCTTTGAGTAAATGAATGAAACTAATTTTATTTATATATATATTCGAAGTATGGCATGTTATTGTTAATTTATGACTGAAATAAATATAAATTAAGTTTTTAAATAATTCTATTATAATAGGATCAAAAAGTATTATAGGAAAAATTCCAACATATCATTACTAGGCCTATACAACCATCATTAATCATTGTTTGTTTTAATTTAATGAGTTGAAAGTTAAATGAATTTTTCTTGATATATATCCAAAAATGGTAAGCAAAAATAAATGTTAAGAAAGTAAGCTACAGGCCTGACCTTATCAATTGGTCCTCCATATAAAAACTGATTTCGTAGAATTACTCAACAAATTTTAAAGCTTATTTTGACCTCTAACCTAAAATACGACACCCTATTTTGTCTGATAATATATGGGAAATTTTATCTTTTTAGATAAGATAAATTTTAAAGGGTCTTATTTTAAGTAAAGTTCTTTGATTTGACAAAAGTTTTTTTTTACAGCCTTTGTTTCGTCTATTAAAGATACAGTAATTGTGATATTCCATTTTGATAATTCCTTTTAATGTGATCGATATTTTTATTTATTGCTGTTAGTTTTAGAAGTTTTTTCCATTATTAAAAACAGTTTTTACTACTAGATGCAAAAATTCTTAAGACTGAATGCTAAATAACTTTACTTGGAGAACTAAAAATGGCTTTTAAAAGTAAGATTGTAGCTTAATTTAATTATATTTTATTTAAAAGACACACTTATTTTATATAAAAATAGATGAAATATAATTAAGTAAACTAATATAACTTTAAAATATAGAAATCTTATTCTTTAAATCTTCTAACCTAGTCCAAATACTTATTGTATTGCCTATATATAATAGCCAATTTATGAGGATGTTATTTTTTGTTGTAAATATTTTTAAGATGTTTTATAAGCTGCCAAAAGCTTATTTTTATGCAATTATATTTGTTTTTAGTTAAATTATTAAGATTACTTAACTTAAATTTTCTTCTTAGTAATCACATTGCTAGGCCTACTAGACACTATTTTTGCTTAACAGAAATTAAAGCTTTATAAATTTTATATGATAAATTCTAAGTTTTCCTTTTATTATAAAATTAATCAAATTATTATTATTATTATTTTATTTTTTCTATATAAAACTAGTATTTTTCTTATTATTGTAGTCTCTATTCTGTCTAATTAATTAATACAATAGATTTTTTCGTTATTTTTCTACAAGATTTAAACATTTTTCTAAAAATAATTGAAATAAACAAAGCAGATTCCAAGCAAAACGATTAAAATACAAAGTAAACTGAATTTTTTATTTCTTAAAAATTACAACTTTTTAAATAAAAAGAAACATTTCCTTTATTTAATAAGTTTTAATTTTTAAGAAATAAAGAATTTAGTTTACTTTGAACTTTAATCATTTTTGCTTGGGATCTGCTTTGTTTATTTTAATTATTTTTAGAAAAATAACTAAATCTTATAGAAAAAATAATAAAATTCTATTGTATCAATTAATTAAGTGAGATATAGGCTACAATAATAAGAAAACTGTCAGATTTATATAAAAGAGATATAAAATAAAATTTGATCAATTTTCATTGATTAAATAATTTAATTTCTGAAAGTGCTTGCTATTCTTCATGTTTAACTTCTCGTATAAAGTATGAATTTTTATATATTCTAGATAAATATTTAGGAAAAATTTTTTGAATTTAAACCACGCAAATAATATCAAATTAGGTTATACAAACTTGATAATTCCTTAAACATAACTATTTCTTTAGGTGAATTTACTTTATAGGAAGTACATAAATTTGAAATTTTATTTAAAAAATTTTTTAATTCCTCGATTTTTTGATTTATAAATCGTTTTCGTAACAGTTAATTTTTTCATGATTTAACTGTTACGGTTATCTCAATATTTTATACTTATTTAAATAAATAAAAACTAGTTCGAACATTTTCTAGAATGTTGCTTAAGATTATTATTATTTCAACGTAAGAAACAGTAACAGTAATTGTGGAAAAAAGCAGACGTTCAATTTAGAAATAACATTTATCTTTCAAAAAGACAGTAGCGATTGCCTCGAATACACGATATGAACAGAATTTGAAATAAACTGTTGATCTTCAGCAAAATAGCCAATCACCTGTATGACCTGTAAGCCTATCAGTTTGGCATCTGTTGTTTAGACCACCCGTCCCGAGAATTACGTGATTGGAATAACTCTGTTGCGTTAAGATATCGTTGCAAGACAGACATTTTGAAGATAACCTACAATGGTATGTCCATTACTTGTGTTGTAATATCGCATTCTTTCAGTCTTCTACTTCTGCTTAAGAAACAGCCCATTACAATCTTCATTCTGCAAGATTAATTCAATTCAATTTCTGCATTTTTTTTCTTTTTTTTTTTGCTTTAATCTTTATGATGACAGTTAGTTTTCATTTGAAATAAAGATATAATTTTCCATGTAGGGTAGTAATAATAAATTTTATCATCATATTATCTATGCTTACCGTCCATTTTGTTGAATTATATTTATTAATTCATCTTACATTCTAGTTTGTTCTTTGAATAAATAAACAAACACTAGTTTGAACTTTATAGAAGTGCTGCATAAGAAAGAATCCATTTTTTTCAAATTTAGGTTACCACTTAATCCAAATTTAGAATATTTCGATCAAACTGTAAACGTTTCGAATGGTACCTCTTTATTGTTTGAAACTGGTTTATTTAAACCAAGTATTTAATTATGTTTCAAAATTTTGATGCTTGATATTGTTTAATTTTGTATGAAGGCCTAAACACTATATGATTTAAAGAGGGAAAAATTAAAAAAAAAAAAGAAACCAAGATAATACATTAGAGCCTATATGGAATCATTTTACATAGTCTATTATTAATTTTTATAAAATTAATAAACTATTTTCGAGCCTATTTTAGGTTTTCTTCTTAAAAATATAAAAGAATTTTAAACGTAAATTCTAAACAGTATTTACAATAAATCATAAAATAAATCGTTTTTAGTACAACCTATTTATAAGAGTAATTATTTCTAGTTTATAAAAATTATTATAGGCCTAATGTTTTAACGTTTTCCCTGAAAAACTTAAAGTTTAAAAAAACATTGTAATATGCTTTATTATATCAATAAGTGTCTAAAATAAGCAATTTGTTTATTTTAAATAACGCAATCTACGTTCTGGCCTATAGATACAGGCATAACTAGATCTTCAGGAGGCCTAACTATATAATTATACTTACATAGATACACTTATAAATCTAACATCTTTATTAATAAATTTTAAGTAAATTATTTACTCTTACTTATATATTGTAAATATAAGTTAATCTTATGATGCGAAGCCTGAATTAGTTTTGAATGAATTAAAATATAAACATTACTAGTTAAAAGTCTATAATAAAAGGGTAATAAATGATTCTATTATGATTTAATTTGATAGTCTATGATGGTCAGTTCTAAAAGAAAATTCCGTGTTATACGCCTAATAAGTTATTAAGAACGAAATTCAGGCTACACATCATAAGATTAACTTATATTTACAATATATATGTAAGAGTAAATAATTAACTTAAAATTTATTAATAAAAATGTTAGATTTATATCTATATGTAAGTATAATACTATTACATATGTAGGCCTATACTGTTATATATGTAGGCCTATTTATGTATTCTTTTGAACATCTCAAGTGTACATAAATTTAAAAAATAAAATTTTCAAATATACTATATTATATAGAATTAAAACCTATAAATATTTTTGTATTATTTAATTACAAACTTAATTAAATTAGTTTTTTTTTTAATATTGATAAATTAAAGATTACTCCGAATATCACAAATTACTTTCATTTTATGAAAGATGTTTTAACGCCAACAATTTGTTAACTAGTAAGAATAAAACTTGAAAAAACTAGATTAATTTTTCCCTTTCTTATTTTAACAACTTTATTTTTCCTGGGTTAGACAAATTGAATTTATTTTCCTATCGAATAATACGATTCTTCGCATGTTTTAACAGCAGTCTACTGGTGATAATTTTTAAAAAAATAACTATTGTATCAAAATCGATGATGTTAGTAGAAGTATCTATATGTAAGTATAATACTATTACATATGTAGGCCTATACTGTTATATATGTAGGCCTATTTATGTATTCTTTTGAACATCTCAAGTGTACATAAATTTAAAAAATAAAATTTTCAAATATACTATATTATATAGAATTAAAACCTATAAATATTTTTGTATTATTTAATTACAAACTTAATTAAATTAGTTTTTTTTTTAATATTGATAAATTAAAGATTACTCCGAATATCACAAATTACTTTCATTTTATGAAAGATGTTTTAACGCCAACAAGTTGTTAACTGGTATGAATAAAACTTGAAAAAAACTAGATTAATTTTTCCCTTTCTTATTTTAACAACTTTATTTTTCCTGGGTTAGACAAATTGAATTTATTTTCCTATCGAATAATACGATTCTTCGCATGTTTTAACAGCAGTCTACTGGTGATAATTTTTAAAAAAATAACTATTGTATCAAAATCGATGATGTTAGTAGAAGAAAATAGTTTAACTTTGTTAATTTTAGAATAATTATAGAAAAAATAAATTATATACATTTATCTTTAGCTAAGCTGAATCAACTAGAACAAGTAATCGATTAAGTCAGGATTAGTTTGTAAGGCCTATATAGGTAATATTATGTAAATCCTAGTCCATTTACTGTTATATATCTATCAACAGCACATTTGAGATGACTTTTAACAGTAAATTAGATTTAAAACTAAGCTAAAATAAAATTAATTTTGGAAATATTTTTTACTCTCATACAAAGTTTGGTCGCAAAATGGCGGCGTTATGTGACTCAGGCCTAGAAAATTTTATCTAGAATATCTTAATATAAAATAATTAGAATTAAAATAAAATTTTAGAAAAAAATTCTAACAATTTAATGATTTAAAAAATTTACTCGAATTGTTTTTACTGAATACCAAAGAGATCCCAAAGAGATCTGTGAACGTCAATTAGGAAGATAAGTATCATTAAATGAGAAATTAATGTCTTGTGTTAAAAAAAGAAAATAATTCCTTTAGAAAATAATTTAACGATTCGAGATAATGGAAAAAGAATTTTAGAGAGACAGAACAATAGAATTAAGTCGAAACTTTAAATTTGTTTATTAACGCCTTTATCCAAATTATAAATCTAGTATGCTTTGTAAATTTTGGAAAGAGATCAAGTTTTTCGCTACATGTACACCACATATTTTAGTTAGAACATAAAGAAATGATCAGGTTGAATTTTATCTTATAGAAGCAAAAGAAAAAAGCTAAATTACTTAATAGAAAAATTGGGTGATCCTGTGATTACTCTTAAAGATAACCCAAAAGACCTACTTTCCTTCTAGCAATAAAATAAGTGTTAATAGATGGTAAATAGTAAATATCCAGGTAATAAATTTTTACAATTTTATGTTTAAATGCTATTTTATTACTATAAAATGTGCCTGACTATATCGAATAATTTGTATTTAAAAAATTACTAATTATTTTTAATTTAAAAATGGATTAAATATATTTTATTCTTTTTGTATTACATGAATAGATGCTAATGATATTAATAAAATAATTATTTTAATTTTTATTTAAATATTTGTTTCATTTTTATTGTTATTTTTAGAAATTCCCTTAAACTCATGTATCTTCACATATATAAATGTATTTTTCTTTATTATATTCAAGTAAACATGTAAATTTAAAATATTACTTTAAAAATTATTAAGTTGAATACAAATATAATTTTTAAAAAATTGTTAATGACCTCGAGAACTAAAATATGTATAAAATAATAATATTTATATGATTGGTGTAAAGTTATATTATTTTTCATGATTTCGTGAACGTTTACAATTCACTAAAAACCGAAATTATTCAGTGAATAACAAATGCATCGTAAAATAGCGAGTTTATGTGATTAACAATGTGCTGGCAACTTGTTTTATGAAGAAAATGTACATCAAAATTAGCTTTAGGTAATAAATTTTCTTTGGATATAAATCCGATATATCTTTCAAAATAGTAATTTAATGATTAATAATAATAAAATAAAACTTGTGCAATGAAACATAACAATAGTTTTGCTAACATAAAAAGATATCACTTCACAATTATTCGATTATTGTGTATTCTATTTGTTCTATTCAATTTTCTGTAAATCTCTAGAGACCTAAACTTTATTTACAAACTTACTCTATGATTTTGCTTTAAATAAATTAAGATTTTGATCTTAATTTAGTTTATACCTACTGCCTAAATATGAAAGTGTCTTGGAAAGAGATCTAAACATAATTCTATTTGATAAGGTTTTTAATTATTTATAAACTTAATGTCTCGTCTTATACGTTTATTTAAGAAACGTTAGATAAGAGTTAAATTATTTAATAAATAAATATATCTTGCCTAGTATAGTAACGAAGTTTGTTTATTCTTCTTAATTGATATAAACAAGCAATAATAAAAAATATATATGTATATATTAAGTTAACATATCTGGAAAGGATTAATTCTAATTACAGATAATTTGATTAACCGTCAGCATTTTATTAAGTAAACAGATGTTAAATATGAAACTTTTATTAATGCTACTAAGATAATCCGTTATTATTATTATTTTTTAAATTTAGCGGCTTCTTCGAGTTTAACTATGTTTTGCCACATTTCTTCTTCAAAAATGTGCATCATTTATAAATAAAAAAAGCCTAAAACGTTATCTAAACTCAGTTTGCTTTTCTAAAGGAATGGTAACATAAAAACATTTTACTTGTTTGAAATTTTATTTGGACTAAAACTGGAACATGAAAAAAAGGTAACATTTTCATGTTTCTGCTATAGGCCAAGTACAATTTCTAGGCCTATATCACTGATATTTTCTTTACTTTATTTTTAAATATATGTTATCATCTTTAGGTCGTTATCAACCTCATAAACATGACTTTTGTAGAAAGCTAAATAACTTATATTCTTAATTTCAAATCTATGAGAGCTGTAAATAATTATAAAAATTTTGATTATAGCCTATTCCTAGTAAAGAAAGTCGAGAGTTGGACACAGTTAAAAAATTAAATATATTATCAAATAAATAGCCAATTTAAAGTTTACATCAGATACTTAAAATTAATGAAAATTAACCTTAGACCTATTTCATTCGAAACTGTTAACATAGATTTTCGATTTTCTTTCATTAGCTTTCGCATTCTTAATCATAGAAATTGTTGTTTTATTTTTTGAGCCAATAAAAGTATCATTTAATGTAATTGATATAAGATGTAATGTTCTAATTACAGTTAAATCGTTATCCGTATTCATGATGCATTTAAAAAATATAAATCTGTGTAGGCCTTTTTCCTGATTTTAAAATTGTCTTGTGCTTATATAAGAATTTATTTTTTTTCTGATAAATTATTTATTGCATTTTCATATCCATTCTTATGATTTGACTGAGATCAAATAACACTTTTACAAATACAGGCGTTAAAAATTCAAATTAATACGAATATTTTCGAACAGTAAATTTACAGAATTTCTAATAAATTTTGTTTCAAGATGACAATTTTTAATTTTCGTTTAAGGAAACAAGAGTGAAAAGAAAAAAAAACAAGTAACAAGATTAAAGAATAGCGTGAGATCATTAAGACAAAAACATAAAATTTTAAGAAAAAATCATCTAATAATTAATTAGCATCTGTAGGGACTTTAAGAATAATTTCTGTATTTTTCAAGTATTTATGAGTTATACGAAGTTATTTTTATATTAAACACAAGATTATAAATCAATTTTATTTCCTATACAGTATTTTTTTCAGTAGATCTGTTTTTTACAATTTACGATTTTTTACTAATTTAAAATATTAAGAAAATTAATTAAATTAACCAAGAAAAATAATTAAATAATTATTATATTAGTGCTATGTTTTTTTTTTAATTTATCGCCGTGCCAAAGATATCAATTTATTTGGTTAAATTAACGTATATGCGGCAAACTACTAATTTATAACATTAAAAAATGATAGCTTGATTGTAAAGCTGATCAGTTTTTCTGAAAGAAATTAAGACGATTTTTCTAAACTAGTAACGTAGAAACAAAATTTATCTGCTTCATTTTCTTGGTTTGAAGATGAGTTTAACTATTTTACATCATTTTTATAGATTTTTTGATATCTTGGATTTAATTTTTCATGAAAAAATATCTTATAAGTTGCGCAGAAGTTTATTGATCTTTGCATGTATACAAAAATAAATAAATATATAAATTATTCATAACTTTTAAAGATTAGACTGCATAACATCTAACAGGCTTAGGCCTATAAAGGCACAAATTGTATTACTTTAATTAAAATAATAATAAATGCTAAAATTACAGAATTATTCTGAATTACATATTATAAAGCATTTTACAATCGGTAGACATATGATTATTCTAAATATATACTAAAATTTTAAATAATAAAATTCTATAGGCCTATAGAGTTAGATGCGTGCTTTCTCAGTCTTATACTTCAAAACTAACGAACTATGATTTAAAAAATGTATATCAATGACATTTATGATACAGATACATAAATATACTATATCATTTATTATTTTTTGTCTTTCTAGTAAAATAATATATTACTAGAACTGAGATTTTAAGGCGAATTCTCTTCATCGGATCAGATATTCCCTGAGCCGTAAGATAACATGTCACCAACAAGACTGTGAAACAACTAGCCCGGAAAAGATTACTGTTTCTTCTTTTCTTTTTCTCAAAATAAACCAAATCTCAACAATACCAAATCGATTTTTTAGCATGCAATAATTCGTACAAATTTTAGAGTTTAGAATTTCCAACAATTTTTTTAAAATGTGATTACTAATAAATAACTTTACCAATAGCCTAGACTAAATAATGCTAAAAAAAAAATAAAATAACTTAATGTCTACCATTTTTATTCACCTATAATTGACGAAGAAAAATAAAATATTTAATAAACTTATATGACTTTATTTTACAAAAATAAACAACGATATAATATTCAACATGGAGGTTGGCCTAGTTGCTAAATTTCACTAAGCAAAAAAACAAAGCCTACGATTTTTTTAAAATAAAATATAGGCCTCTATACCTTTTAATATTATCTTATAAGTAACTTATAAATAAATATTGATTGTTTTAGTTTTACTTTGTATAATCTAATATACCTATTGTGATCTTTGTTAATTTTGTTTAATTAAAATATCGCGTTATAAATAAATTTATTCAGCAATTTGCTTATATTAGTTAAAAATAAAGGAATGTGATATATAACTAAACATCTATTTTATAACCATCTATTTTTGATAACTTTTAATATAAAAAAAAAGAAACTTTAGAGAGAATATATTATTCTGTAGCGACCTTTCCGAGAATATGTTTTTGGGTTGGGTTGTACAAAAATTCAAGAGATTTTTTATAATTTTATTCTCTATTTTACAATGGCAAAAATATTTAATATGAAATGGTTTATAATTTGTAGCTTATATTATAATTGTAATGTGTAAGTTAATACATTCGTTCATATAGTTTTAATTCTTCGTTTCGAAAGAAAAAAAAAAATAGAGCTTGGCCAGAAGCCATAATGTTCGTATTTTTGTAAATATTTACTTTTAGATTTTTAAAAATTAGTGCTTATACAGTTTTAAACAACAATGAAAAGAATAGAAAACTAGACTGTACATAAACTAAAAACAGAACTTATAAATTGATATCTTACAAGCTCAAATATTTAATAGAACTACTTTAGATCCATAAAGATAACTATATGATACTTGTTATAGATTTACATAAATATTCTAAATTTATACCAAATACTAAATATATTATTGTATAGATAGAGCCTATACAGTATCTGTTGGAGTAAATTGTGATATAATTTTTATTTTCTCAAATATGTTTGTACATTTTATCTAAAACTCAATTAAATATCCTAGAATATATTAAAAATTGAAAGAGAAAATTTTAATTTTCTAAATATTTGCTTAGATATTCTAAGCTAATTGCAAATCTAATTCTATCCTTTTTCCGATTTTATTCTAATCTACATTATTTTAAGTTGTATATGTTTATTTGTAAAGTTTAAATAAAATACTGCATTTAAAATATTAATATGTTTATTTTCGTTGTTTTCTTTTTGAAATATATAAGAATAAAACTAAAAGGATATTCTGGAGTAGCAACTGATCTAAAGTAATATATTTTCGAGTACTCGAAATCCACAATAAAAATTTCTAGTATGTCGAAGAGTATTGCGGTTTTCAAAAACAGAATTAAGTTGGCCTACTGCAAAATTATATGGTAGGCGGTAACTGAGTTAACCAATAGCTTTGCAGAGTGAGGGGATGAATGAGAGAAACGTCAACAATAAATCCTACTGGATCTAAAAGCCAAGTTCAGTCCCGGATGTCCGAGTGTCGACACTAGTAGATGGTGATTCACGGTGTAAAAAAGAGGGGAAGGAACCATGAGGGATAAGATAGATAGAGACTGCAATTCTTGACAGAAGCATCCATCACTAAAATCGGACAGCTCCCTGGGGGTTGGACGAGGATGTCTCTGGAATGAAACTTTGCGGACCAGGGCCACCTGGCGCGACGATTCTCGTCTTCAGTGACATTTTGTCCACTTTCTCAGAATAATGTAAGCTTCTGGTATTTTTCATCAGAATGAAAACATTACACCCGCTGTTCCAAATTTTCATCTTTTGTTGAATTTTGTCAGCATCCAGCTGTTTTCATATCAAACTTAATTAACAGAATATTTTTTTAGTGTTTAAGAAACATTCAATAATTAGCAATGTAAAACATTAAACAAGCGATCTCTACTCTGTTCATACTGTGAATAAATACTTGATTATAACACATTTTAATTCTGTTTTTATTTATTCGCTATGTGTGGTCAGTTTTATTTTATACACTAATTATTTTATGCGATATCTAGCACATTTCAATTAGAAACAAAGAAACGAAAGAAAATCTTAAAGAAGTTATAAAAATTCTAACTTAAAAGTGGATTAATAAATCTATTATTGTTCTAAGATTTCAAATATTTAATAAAGAATCTTTACAAGCCTGGATAAAAATTACATGGCGAAACTTCAATGATTATAATTTTCGAAGCATTATTTGCAAATGAATTGATAAAACGTCTATTTAGTAACTTGCTTGACTTTATTTAAACAAAATTATAAATTCTCAAGAAATATTAATTTAATAAGAAATAAGATATTATTCTTGATTAGAGCCATATTAAAGCAGTATAATTATGAATGAAAAAATTTTTTCACTACCGTTAACATAGTTAAAAAATACAAAATTAAAATTTAAAAATAGGATAGAACGTTAAATATTAGAAATAGTTATTTTCTAATATCAAAATCTAGCATTTAAATAAATAAATCAATATTATGGATTGAGCATTTTCGGTTGTTTATGCTTTGTAAAATCTTCATTTCAAAAATCGCATATCTGAACAAAGAAAAAGAATAATTTTTCTGTTACATTAAAGTATTTATATGTATATTAGAAAAAAAATGAACAATAAATGACGACTGAATTTTATAAAACTTAAAATTTAAATATAAACTTAAAATTTGTTTAAATATTTTCAAAATTATAATAGGCAGTCGTTGCGTGTAAATAAATTACTTGTAGGTTTTGAAACTTCGCATCAAATCCTAACTATCGAATAATTTCGCGAATTATCATTCAAACTTTTTTAATTAAATAAAATTTATAAGATAAACTTATGAACATTTTCCTTATGTAATCGGTAATTTAATAATAAAATATTTAAATAAATATTCTATAAAATTACAAAATAAACATCTTATCTAAAATTGATATTAGACAGGCCTAGACAAATATAGTGTGCAGATAACAGAATCTAGAGAAAAATATTCATTGATCAGAAAAAATTTTGTTAAAATGTTGATAGAAACTAAATTTAGTGACAGCGATGAATAAATCAAGATACTCTAAATTTTTTATTCAATTGTAAGAATGCTGTATGTTGAAAAATATTTTTTGTGATTATCGACACCATTTTGAGGAAAACGATTGAAATTTAAACCTTATTCATCCAGATCAAAAGTACTTATCAAATCAACTTATTTAATTTTCTCTTAATTAATCCCAATGGAAATAAATGTTCTTGATTATCGACACCATTTTGAGGAAAACGATTGAAATTTAAACCTTATTCATCCAGATCAGAAGTACTTATCAAATCAACTTATTTAATTTTCTCTTAATTAATCCCGATGGAAATAAATGTTCTTAAATTAAAGAAGCTAAATCGAATTAAAGAAATTAAAGAAGCTAAATAGAGTTTGATCAAGTGGTTTAAATATCCCGTAACAACTTTCTAAAATTTTTTCTTATCTCTTATGTCTTTGTTAATGGTTATATAAATGCTGATAACTGTTTCAGCAGTAATGAAAATATCTTGCTACATTTTTCTGTATGCATGGCTTTCTCTTATAAATTATTAAATATTATGCATTAGATGAAACAAAAGGCAATAAAAAAAATTCGGAAAATAGTTATTTACTTTAATAGTTATCATTAGGCCTAATTATATGAAAATAATTTTCTCATCGTGAAAAATTAGCTACAATTCACGTTTTATTTTTTACAGGCTTAAAATTAGAACGAAAAGAACAATGACATAGGTTAAACAATAAAAAAGGAGCTCTTAATAGCTTATAATAGTTTTCGATCTTTGAACTCAATGTAAAAATAGATTTACGACAATAATTCGGTATGTTTATTGAATATTTATAATGCAATACTTTTTCTCTTTCTTTCTTAACTATTATTTTAAACATGAATTTGTTATGAAGAGCGATAGAGTTTTTCTAAGAGTTATTGACAGAATTCCGTAATGTTTCTCATTGCAACAAAGAACATGGCGTTATATATAACTTTCTACTCGGATATCGGATAAATTATTTATTTGTATGAATTATAAAGCTTTACCAAATTCTAAAATTCGATTATTTATCGATTGAACTTATTGCAAGTATTAAACGTGAAAAAGACAGTCGCGAACAAAGCCTACCTTTGTTTGAAAACTGTCGTTCGAAAGAGGATACACTATAAGCCTATGAGAGTCAACGTCTTACATCGAAGCAACGAGCAGATATGCAGCTCGAGATCGAAAACCGACGACTCAACCCAAAAACACACGATCGATGTAAGGATAAAATTCGCACTGGCACGAGTCTACTACACTCAAACTGTACCAGCTTACAAAAAAGCAAACTTTTATTATCTAGCAGCGATATTCAAAGATAACAGGGTACTGGGCTTCTTCTCTTCTCTTCTCCGTAACTTTTACAACGGTATTAAAAACTTTTTTTGATATTCGCCTTCTCTTTTTTTTTAGTCTTTGCTAAAGCGAGTCCAGTATGTTCATGTTTGGGAAGTTAGCCTCTTCCCCCCACAAACCGTTCCCCTCTATGTAACTGTTATAAACGGTATCGATCCGGTACACTCTGCTAGTGAAAATATACGACTGGGAGCCTACGTCAGACACTCTAACACACCCACAATAGTCGAATCACCAATCACAAGGGACCGATAGTGCCGCACTGCGCTGAGGTCACGACTTCGGGCGGGGTGACCTCGGGCCATCCAAGTGTATCTCAGGCTTATCTTTCAGTCGCTGATGGTAGATGGAGATCGAATATTAAACGAGTTTTCTCAGCAGGAATTGTGACCAAACTAGTCGCTAATGATCTCCTCCCCGCCATTTATCTTCTTCCATTTCTCAGACATTCTTTCCATATCCAAATAATACATTTTAAATAAGTATTTAACCAAATTTCGACGACATTTTTGCTGTCATATTTAATTATCGCAATTTCAAAATGGAAATTTCTGATACAAGAAAAAATTAATAAAATTCATTAATACTTATTATTTAATAAAATGTATGTTACCTTTAATAATTTACATACAAGTTCTAAGCACTTAATGTGAAAAGTGTGAGTGATTAAGCTGTACTAAACTCAAACATTTGAAGTTTGTAAGATGCCATAATAGATAAAAACCATTATAAAAGTTGCAAGAATGCAGTTTTAAATGGATTTTTTATTATTTTACACAATACTAATATATCAGTAATGAGTTAATTACTTAATTCTAGGCTTTTATAGGCCTATGAAGAATAGATGATGCACTTTAATTCTAATTATATGATACCCTTTCTACATCTATTGAAGTAGGAAAGTTATTGTTTCTTTAGAAAATAAGTTATGTTTTGATCAACAGTTTCGTAAAAAGAGTAATTTCAATCCTTAATATGTTAGAGTGAAAATTTCTAAGATTTATAAGCAGCAGACATGTTAAAGACGATTAAAATTTAATACAACTTGCTCTTTATGGATTTAATTTTCATAAAGTATCAGTAAAGTATTAGAGTGTAAGATATTTGCACGCTTCACAAGTGTATAAACTTTATATAAAATTTTTTGCTTGGACACTACGTCTCACCAAACATACTAGTCTGCAATAAAAAAAATTGCGTGCAAAGGAGTAGAGCAAAAAAAATGATTTTGTACGAGAGATCATTCCTTTCATAAAACGAAGTAGCTGAGAGAACTTGAGGCTTTTTAGGAAATGGGATCAGAAGACTTCTATGGAGTCAGTGAAAGTTCTAAGAAGAGTAAAAAGGTTGTTTGCTCGCGCTCTTGTTCCTAGATGGCGCTGATGTCTTGTTTCTTCTGATTTACGAGATGGAACGTCCTTCGATCGGAAGACGACAACCCTCGAGGGAATTTGTCGCCCACCCCTAATCTAGGGAGTCGAGAAAGATGGTGAAAGTAATAGGGAAAGTCCCAGCCAATGTCAGACTGGTTTTCGCTTGCTCTTTGTTATCACAGCTGCGTCTGGCTTTCCGACAGACTTAGATTTACGATCCTCACAGCGGTTCCACTTTGACGGGTAGACGAGTGAGAAGTTCTTGCTTTTCGGTCTAACCAATCGATACTAATATTAATAACAAAAGCGAATATTATATCTGACATCACTCAACTAATTGCAAAATGCGAAAATGATTCAGTCCACTTCGAATTCTTATTATTAGAGATCTAAACAGTGCCAAATAGATTTGTTTTACTTCGTTAAATTATGTTCCTATGAAACAATAGAACTATTCCCTTTACTTTATTTGTTGTTCTTCTCTCTTTCCTTTTTTTAAAATAAATTTTAGATAGGCCCTATTATAACTCTAATCATTGCATTATATAATAATATTTATAAAAATTGTTAGAAAAATAGATTAATAATTCAGAATAAACATTTTTTTTATACATTAAAATATTCTTAAGCAATCTAACTGCATAATGTTTATACAACTAATTATTTTATTAATTTTTTTGCTATAAACTAGTTTAATATTTTTTCTATCGATAGATTTCTGCTGGTGAATAATCGAAGAAAGCGAAAGAAATAAGTTCAAGATATGCATTACGTGTTTGGATCAAGTTATGCAAAAATTATAAAAGTTTACTACATCTGTAAATCTGTAAAGTTGTAATTCTTTTTTTTTAATTTTAATTGTGATATATTTAACTTGCAATTCGCTATTTTGTTTAATGACTTTTAATTCCTATTTTTCTCGATTGCTTTATATTTAAACAGCAAACTTTCAATTAAATTCAAATAATATTAAAAAAATAAAGATTGTAATAATATTACATTCACAAATACAGAGAAAATCTGTAAAAATAAAGTTTATCAGTCTTCCATTAATAACATATCCCAGTTAGTAATTCTAGTGGTCTTCATACAATTTCCGACAGTTTATGATCGTGCCGAAGAATACACTAAAGACCAAAATTTTCCCCATCTTATTCCAGACATAGCGAATATATATATATATAACCTATACATCAAGTGAAACAGTAAAACAAGATTCTTTACTGCACAGGAGTTTTTTTCTTCTTCTATTACTCTAGGGTCCAATTGCACTATGTCAATACTCGAGTAACAAGACGTTTCTTTTGTGATAGTCATATCAGTAACTTTACAACTATTTAACAAAAAGACAAAATAGAAGTCGACATAAATTTAGTCTGTTACTATTTTAATCATTTAAAAATAGCCCGAAGTGGAGAACAATTCCTTAATGTAAGTTTTTAACAGTTTAACATAGAAAATATTATGTTTTTAATTTTATTAAACTATGAAAAATTCGCATAAAAGAAAAAAACATTCAACCGATACATCTATTTATTTATTCAAAAATATTATTTGGACTATCTTTTTTTAATTATATAGCATATTTTTTTTTAACTAAAATAATGCATAATGTGTGAAAGAAACTTTTTATTGTAAAATTAAAAAATAAAAAATAGAGTATTAGAATTCAGATTTAATGAGATGAAACGTTTTGTTCTTGAAGAAAAATTACTCGGAATAATTCTCTTTCATTCACTTATTTTTTAATAACTTTCAAGTATTTTTCCATTATAAGTTGTTCACTGTTTCTGATACAATCTAAAATAATTTATTATTCAAACGTTGAATCCCTGTAACGAATTCCTCTAACAATTTAAAAACAGCAAAGCATGAATAAAAGAATTATTTTTTATTACATCAAGAAAATATTTGTTGCTGTCTCTAAAGTTTCATTTGTTGAAGCGAAGTAAGAGCGCGATCAATCTTCCCAAATTCCCAAATCTCTTTTAAGACTTGATTGTTGAACATTTCCAACAATTCCGAAAATTGATGCCAGCTCACAAAAGACTACCAAAAGTTATATATATATATTAAAATAAGTAGAACAATAACCAGATGTTGGTAACAGAGATTTCTACAAAACCTTTAATTATATTCTGGGAGATTTTAATAAGGGTTACGTATTATAAAGGAAAAGTCATAAAACTGAAGAGTGCGAATAAAAGTTAGAAATACTTATTCAAACCCAGGAGATTGAAATAATACTCGCATCACGTCCGACTTAATTGAAAACGCGTGTGCAGTTCCTAATTGAGAATGTGTGGCACACCAAGTCGTTAGAAACGAGCTCATGCCTAGCAGAAGTCAACAGGAATGCAATCCTTTTAGAAAAGGCGCAACCTGGGGCTCCTAAAATAGCGTGGAAATTAACTCTATCTGTCAGGATTATGTAGATCGTAAATTAGTTTAGAATCGGTATTAGTTCGTACAAATGTCCATTTTCTTTCCTTATCTTACTCTTTAACGCTTTAGAAGATACTTCAACAATAATTAAAACGAGGATCGATGTTACTTCCACCAATTCTGCAGTTAGAGATAAGAAGGAAAATAAAATATTCTGGATAGTTTTCCACAAATGGGAATCGTCAAAATTTCTATTATTTTAAAACCAATATTTATTATCGCTAATCTCCGATAAGCATCTAAATCTGTTAGTTTATTTTATTTTAACTATAAATAATTTAACTTATTCATATTTTAGATGGATCTGTTAATTAAAAAGTTACAGAACTAGTTATCAGATTAAAAAGGAGATTTGTTTTTTTTGGAGATAAAATTTAAAATATATCATTAAGTAAGATAAATGATAAAAACAAAATATCCTAATGATTTGAAAATTATTACATGAGAAGAAAAATTATTTCAGGAAATTTTTATATTAATCTACAACAAATGGACTAGCAATAGAATCTATTTCTTATAGATTAACATAAAAATTTCCTGAAATAAATAACATTACAATTTATTTACTCTAAATTTGCATTTTTTATTACATTTTCCTATGTTCCAAAAGTTTAGTAAAGTAAATAATATTCTACATCACTTTTAGATTTATAAAAATTAATATTTATTCTATATAGATAAAGTTTTATTTTTATTACATTTTCTGTATCGTTTAGTTGACATATTTCTGATTGCTATCTGAAATTTATATTGATTAGAGATATATTTTTAGATCAGAAACATTTTGAAATTTTATGTAATATATATTCTAGTCATGAAAGTTTAGATAGTACAGAAGTCTGTAAATTATACAGAACTCTAGAAATTATCCGATTCATTCCAAAATGTGCACAGATATTCGATAATTTTTACAGAATTTAGTTTATTTTGTCTTGTGTTTTAAGAAAAATGCCTTTATTTAGAAAAGTTTATCATCATTTAACAATAAAAAAATATATAGCTATCAAAAATGAGTTTTAAATATGGTACTATAACAATTTTAAAAATATAAACGGTTTGGATATTTTTAGATGTGTAAATTATTACGCTTCCTAATTTAAATTGATTGTTGGTTGCCATATTTAATATTAACAATATCTAATTTTACTTTATCTTAACTCTTCACAATGAGCTAGTGCATTTAGATAGTTTATCTCGACAAATTAAATTTGTTTTATCAAAAGCGATTCTAGCCAAAATTCATAGCGAAATCGATTCTCAAGATGAGAAATGGAAATCGACGGATGGTATCAGGATTCCTGTGAAAAATTTAGAAGCTTGTGAATTGCAATATACGAATCTGAAAAGCTGAAACTTTACGTCATACGTGAAACCTATTAATATTTAATTTTTGCTTATAAATGCATTTACTGTGCTATTTATTAAGATTGATTATTCCGCTCATATTGAATTCTATTATCCATACACTATTTAAAATGTTTCGTAATCTAATATACTTGTAGAATATTAATGTTTTAAAAAATGAATAATAATTAATAATATCTGTATATAATCTCATTAAAATTTTTATACATTTTTAAGCAAAAAAATCTTATAAAAAAGGGTCTGTTCAGTATATATATCAATTATTTTCACGTGGTTTTACTTGGTTATTTATTTTTTCAAAATACTGATAAGATTATTTATGCTAAATTTGTTATTCCAACCAAATTCTTTCAAGTAAGATAATTATTTAAATACATAGAATAATAATAATTAATTTCATCTCAATTTAGCAAAGTGCGTGTTAGCTGTTTATTAACACTGTACTGTAAGCAGTTATTAGTTTTAATAATAAATAAAGTTTATTAATTAGAGTAATTGATTTGGTTTCCGAATGTTCATTTAAAGTAATGATAAATTATACAAGTTTAAAATTTTTGCGATATTAAGCTTTATCGCAAATTACAACTCTGACCCACCAACAGTAAATTTTCAGTGAATCGAGTATTCCAGACAATAACAGTATTAATGTAGCATACTTAACATTCAATAATTTTAGTCAGTTCGAATTAAAATCACCGAATAATATTTCTAGTTATTTGTTTTAAAATTTGTTTCTAATTTTTAAATATTTTAATGAATTTAAAAAATAACAATTTTATTTTGTAAGCTTAGTTTATAACTAAACTATCGGTCGATCTTAATTTATAGACTGATTCTAGGCTACTGTTTGTAAAAATTATTAAAATTTTTATAACTATATTTCACTTACTATTTTATATTAAGCATACAAATATAAGTTTAATTAATGCAAGATTAGGATATCCGGAAAAACCGAATATCCGGAAAGTTGTAGTATATATAGAATATATAACTTATGTAAAATGAACATATATTTTAAAATACAGTATTATAATTCAGCTTAGTTCAATATGATTGATTAAACTTAATGCAAGATTAGGATATCCGGAAAAACCGAATATCCGGAAAGTTGTAGTATATATAGTATATATAACTTATGTAAAATGAATATATATTTTAAAATACAGTATTATAATTCAGCTTAGTTCGATATGATTGATTATACTCGAACATTTAAAATTTTTGATGATTGGACTTATGTAATAAAAAAAAATTTCAAGCAAGATTTTAGTCACAATATTAGAAACTAATAAATTAATTATCGGAAATTTAACTACAGTATATTATTCTATTAAATTTTATCTTACTTGTTTAGTAAGAGTACTGTTAACTGTAAACAATTCGCAATAATATATTTTCAGATATAACTCCGAAAAGCAGAGAAAGCTTTTAAGGTTATAAGGCAATGAAATCGCAATGAAAGAAAATCGAATAGATTCGAATCGATTTTCTTTCATTGCGATTTGAGCTTTTCACGCTAAAATTTTTTGCAAAAAGTTTTAAATTCAAAAATTAATATTGTAATAAATTAATTTCAACATTTTAAAAATGTTTTTATACCAGCAATATTTTTAATTGATTAGTATATAGAAAATTTATATTTCATCCTAACAAAAAAAAATTTTTTTTCACATATAAAATACTTAATTACCTACAGATTATTTAGAGTATAAACAAATAGAAATGTTTCTAGTTTATATTCAAGTTTGATCAGCCTAAACTTAAAAGTTTTCTAATTTTAACTATATATTCAGCGTAGGCTAATCTATTTGAAACCTAGCCAACTATTTAAATTAATTAAATTCCGAAGCAATGAACTGTTATATAAATCACAAATTTTAAAATTTTACATTCGATTTTTTAGAGTTATTTTTTACATTTTTTGCAATTTTAATAACCTATGATTAATTATAGGCCTATCGTTAATTTTGGAAAATAATTAATTTGTAAACAATAAGTTTGATTTATATCAAATTAAAATATGTTTTTCTATAAATCTTTTCATATCGTATAAGAATTATTATTTTTCACTTCAAGTAAAATATATTATAGTATTATTTAAATTATTATATTTTACTGTAAATTGATCATATTGATTCATAAGAAGTTTAATTTTTGATTTAATAATTATATTTATTATTTTGCAATTTTAATAACCTATGATTAATTATAGGCCTATCGTTAATTTTGGAAAATAACTAATTTGTAAACATTAATAAGTTTGATTTATATCAAATTAAAATATGCTTATATATATATAGTCATACACACACACACACATATATATATATATATATATAGTCATACACACACACACACACACATATATATATATATGTGTGTGTGAGTGACTGGCTCAGATCCCCTCTCACTACTCTCAGGCCCCGTCTGTAAGCTAAAATTATGTTTTTTATGTTTAGAATTTTTATTTATATATATAAGCTGTATATTTCTTACCATACTTTTTACATAAAATATAAAATTTTGAGTCCGGGCCCGCATTTTGGCCCTGTTACCTCCTCTCTACCTTTGCCTAACTACAGACATAATTCATTTTACCAAATATTTACAATTAAACTATAAAATTACTAAAATATAACTCTATCTTGATAATTTTTATAATTTATACTTTCATTTGAAATTTGTTAAATCGTGATATGGTCACAATAATTTGATTTTTAAAAAATTAAGTTTAAAAGTTTATTTTTACTAATAAAAATATATTGAAAGTGAATTAATTATATTAAATTTTATGTCTGATATTTAGGCTCTTTATTTTAATCATTTATTATAGATTTAAACATATAAAAGTTTTAGTTTGATATGTGCATACTTCACATAACATATTTAAAAATAAGAAATAATTCAAATCTGTTAATTAATTTTTTGGAAAATTCATTTCAAATTTTATCATTTAGAACTATAACACGAATAAAGTTATCAAATTATAAATGTAGGTAGGCCTGTGCAAAAGTTTATATATAAAAATTCTAGATTATTAAATATGACCTAAACGATGCAGTTTAGACTATTTATATAGGATCTATATTTAATATGGCATAGCATATTTATAGCTTTTATTTTTTAAGTTTAAAAGTTAATTTTTTCTTATTCTTAGAGTTAATATATTTTATAATATATGAAACAAACGGAAGAATAAATAAGTTTAGCATATTTTTAAAAATAAAGTTAATGACAATTGCTGATTTTCTTAACATTTTATAATAAATTACTATTCAATTTTTATTCAAGCAATTTTAATATCTTAAGCTAACTATTAAAAATTATTTGATGATTTAATATTTCAAATGACAACAATAACAAGATTTACATACTATAAGCACATTAATAAGAATTATTTAAAAAATTAAGTAAAATAATCAAAATCATAAGTTATGTTTCTATTTTTAATATAAATTTATAACTGATTATTAAATTTATTTATAATTATATTAAAAAAAATTAAAAAAAAATTTATTAATTTTTATTAATTAAAATAATTTTTAATCTAAATTTATAACTGATCATATTTTTATATATATATAATATTTAATAATACTTTATAATCTATCGATTAACAACTAGAACTTAAGATTTTTATTCAAATTTTGAAAAAATTTACTAATTCAACTTTTAATTCTGTTTTAATTAAATTAAAGGGAAAATATTTATATTCTAATTTTTTTATAGGATTACTGAAAGGTAAGTTATAATTGATACGGTCTACGTCGAAATTATAAAATTTTAAAAAATTTTATATATTATTCTATAGAAGAAACATTGATATTTTTTATCGTTAATGAATATAAGTTTTTTAAACATTGAACGTGATGATGGCATAAGAAACACGTTGCACAGTAGGCGTGTCTAACTAAAAGTACAAGTCAAAATGAACAAGATTAATGTTGCAAAGACCTTACCTTTCACTCCCTCACCACTCCCTGCTCTTAAACCAAGGAGTAGAGTTTCTTAAATATGGGACGAAATCTCTTAAGGCGGGACAAATTCATCCACATTCAAGCACCGGTCATATTTTTCTATCCTTAACGGTTTGAATATTTCACCTAACGATCAACTTTTCTTTCTATTGGATGAAATGTGTATGACGTCGTCTTTAGAGACCGCCTCCTAATTCAACAGAGGTCGACAGTAGGGCGCCTCTGGACTTATAAACAGCGGAGGTAACTCTCTCTCTAGCTAAGATATGATGTTCCTTTGCCGAAATCATGTCAGAAATCGGGCAGTAACTCCGTAATTTATTATACAGAGTAATTTTAAGCTCGCTCGCAGCTTTAAAAACATATTCAAATTTCACACGTGCACAATTTTAGTAAGCCCCGTGGACCACGTAATTTTTAATAGAAAAAATTAAAAAAAAATGCATAAGATTAAATTAAATTTCGCATTTTAAATCTGTTTAATGTACTTTCTTTACTGTTTAATAGTTTAAAAATAATAATAATCGATACGAATGACTTTTAAACAATAAAAGTTAGTCTATATATTTTTTTTAAATTTATTCTAAATATCTGAAAGCTTATTGCATAATTTTATACTTGGTATTTTGAATTTAAAATAGACTGTTTTCAATCTTCAAACATATGGATCGATACTAACCGACTTAACCAAAAGAACACTTCTCGATAACCGAATTTCGTTGGCTTAAAAGGTAAAAAAATAAAATAAAAAATTTAACATTCCATCTAACATTATAACTTCCAGAAAACTTTTTATTAGTTTTTATGTACGGATATATATACTGCGGCAATAAGCTGTAAAGGTGTATAAATTTTTGAAGAAAAATGGGAGAAAGTATCAAAGCGTAAGAAGCAGGATTTGGAGAAATTGTATAAATTTGATTTAAGTAGCATTTTTCGGATGTATAATTTATTTAAGTTCTTAGAGAGAAATGATTTTAGTATATCTTGCCTATATGATACGAGATAAGGGCCGAGAAATATTCTAGAATTTTTAAAGCTGTCGTTATTTTTATTTTTCGAACATTTTTTTATATCTTGCTTATCTTCGATAAGTGCATCTAAAACTATTTTTTATACGGTCGAAAAAATAAATAAACTTATTTTACGATTGAAAGATAGATGACCAGTGAGATTAATTTTGTTTTTAATTGGTAGACAGACGAATTATATAATATTTTTCTCAAAAATTCAAAAAGCGTAGATAGAAAAGATTGTTAAACGGAAAAAGTCAAGGAAAGTTTTGTCCTGGGGATGAGCAGTGCCGCCAAAAGGCAGCCCATCGAGGTACTGGAATCCGGCAGTAAATGAAATTGACGACGGTTGTCATGACAACGGGATCGAAACTAAGACGGAAATTGGTTCCAAACGAGTTACCACGACTCTCTACGGGTCTCTACCAATTACATCAACTCCTAAACCCGCATTAGACGAAGAACCATTAGTTCTGTCCGTGCTTCGTTTCATCATTTCTTGAAACTTCTTTGGCAAAAACTTGTTTCTTTCGAATCGTTACATTTAATCAATAATCACCGAGTGTGAAATTCTGTTTCGAGTGCATTCATTGGTGTGTAAATTTCCTTAACTTCCTGACAAAAACGGAATCTTTGTTTTGCCGGATAATAGATCTAATCAAACCAAACGATCAAGAAAAGCCTACTGTTAAGTCTCAGCTATTTTTACGGATTATTCAATGCCTAGTAATCTTTTGGAATTTCTGAAACGATATATAACCTAATTTTACTCATTTATAATATCTTTTAATGTTAAACCGATTCGATTTAACTATAAATTCGTGTTAATATCTCATATTTTACATAAACCTATAACAAACACATCGATAGCCACAATATTTTTTAAATAACTTATTCATCTAAACATTGGTTTTCCAAGTCAATAATACATTAAAAATGTTTCTCCGCAATAAAATATAATTCTAGAAACTATTAAGTCGAACTATTTCATGCATAAACAAAATTATTTTTATTTTATTTGCCAGTATAGCGATGGGGAAATAAATAAATTTTTTACCATCCTTTACAAGAAAAATAATCGTCGTCTTTTTATAAACTAACAAAAACATATACATACCATAACGTTAAATACAAAGATTGTACTTTTTTGAAAATATTTTTACACAAAAAGTACAAGAAACCATTTGTAATCAATAGCAGGCTGGACAAAGAAGATAACGAGAGATTTCAAACAACTGTTTCTCTGGATCATAGTTTAAACACAGTGAGACATAACTGAACAAATAACAGAGTAGAGGATTATTTATAGGGCAGAATAACGACTCTGCTTGCGTTGCACCCAATCTCATTTTATTAACCATCTTTTTCTATCTTGAGCTATTTTGTAGAAGGAAGGTGCCATCTGCAGATGTTTGATAAAATTTCTGAAAGAATTCTACTTTGAAACTAGAACAACTTTTGTCTGTAGTAGCCTACTATATTATTATTATTATAAAATTTACGAAACTATAAGTTTGTTAAAAACTGTAACCGGTGACACTGTGCACTATAAATTATTAAAAATTAAATTAAACTCGAACTCTGTCTGCGTAATTGTTTCTAAGCAAACTTACGGCTTGGATATGTTAGAGATAGTTAAATTATTTAACTAATTTGACATTTGGTTTAAATCTAATTTGAGAATCTGCAGTACAGTTAGACATAAACCAACTGAACTTGAATAAATTAGCTTAATAATAAATAATAAGCTCACTTTTAGAATCACAATTAATTTCTGCCATTCTAAATCTTTATTACGCGTTAAACTTTCTTATTTTACGCAATTTTTTTAGTAAATTCGTTTAATAAAAATTATTCATGATCTTATACTTCTTGACGATTAAGAAAAATGACTAAATTCATTTCGTAACATTTTATTTTTTATTATTTTTTTCAATTTGACAAAAACTGTTTTTATTTTCTTTAAGAGAAAAAGTAGAAATGTAAATGTATTCAAATATATTTGTCACCAAAACAGGCTAACAAGATAGGGAGAAAAATATCAGCATAATTTGCAATTGAAATGAATCCTTTAATTGTCTTAGTTTTACTTCTTTCACTAAGCTTAAGAGTAATGCTACAAAAGACACATTCGTTGTAAATCTGTTTTCATAAACATATCGTATTAAAAAAGTTCAACAAATATATTTATATAAGCCAATATATACTTGCATAAAACAAAAATATATATCGATGCTTTATATTCAACTTTTTTAGTTTACTTAAACGAAACTATAGATAATATTCTAAAATTATCATAAATATTATAATCTAGGATCAGTTAATATGATTTTTATTCATTTTTGAAACTAAAATGCTTGTTTATAGAGACATTTGATTGAGATTTTGTCTAAAACAATTTTTTTTATGTAATCAAACTGAATTAAACAGCATTATCTAAAAAATTAAAATCAGTTTATTGAACTTCTTAAGATAATTCACTAAAATTTAAATAATCTTATTATAACTAAAATGCTTGTTTATAGAGACATTTGATTGAGATTTTGTCTAAAACAATTTTTTTTTATGTAAACAAACTGAATTAAATAGCATTATCTAAAAAATTAAAATCAGTTTATTAAACTTCTTAAGATAATTCACTAAAATTTAAATAATCTTATTGTTTAAATTAATTAAATAGCAATTAGTTTAGATTTTTATATAATAATAATTGATTTTTCTCGATAACTTAATACTTTTTGAATAAAATTCGATCAAATAATGCTAAGATCTATGATAAATTATAAATAAATTAACTTTTAAAATTGATTTTAGTTAAAATATTTCTCATCGCGATAACACAACAAAAGTTTTAATGTCATTACCAAACGACTATCTTCTCGTTCTATAGGAAGCTCATCAAATTTCCGTACATCTTTGACAAGGATGATTATTCTATGCATTTAGAGGGTCTGCATCAATTCTGAGCCAAATTTCCTGTCAGAGAAATTTGTTAGCAGGAAGCCCATGTCATAAAAGAATGCCAAAGCAACTCCATCTCTTCCTTTATTAAGGATACAGGTTTTACGACAACCATTTTCATCAGATGAACAACAAGAATGAATATTGCCTTATATCCAATTCTAAAATTTACTTAGATAGCTTTTGTTGTAACTTATTCAAGGAAGAGTTCATATAAAACCCCTACTCCTTGTTTTAAGAGGTAACGTAGAATATTTATTTTTATATTTTTAGTTTAAAACAAACTAGTAAAAATGTTTTAAATCTTCTTATTTAGTATTTAATTAAATTATAAATATTTAATTCAATTAAAATATTCATTGTTAAAGTTAGAATTCCACTTAAATAAAACCTGAAAGTGAAATTTAAAAAAAAAAAAGACATCTTCAACGTGAAAATATTGATTTTGTTGTTACAGATAATCCAATTTTATCAAAATCTCTTTAAATAATAACTCAGGAGCAAAAGCGAAAACATCTTACAGTTTTCTCTTGATTAAATATTTAAACTTAACTTATTTAATATAAAAATTATAAATTCGTCACATCTGAAATGCGGTATAGTTAATATAATCACTAATAATCCTTGGGATAAATCGTTTTGTCATTTTGAGTTACATCCTATCTGCATATCTAGTAAAAAAACTTGACAATTTATTTGTTTTTATATCGGGAGAGATTGTAACGTAAGCAATAAAATTTCGTTTAATTCAGATCGCTGTTTTGATAATTCACGTATTGATTTTTTTAATGCAATGTCTGTTGGAGAGAATCTTAACCGAGAGCACGAAAAAATAAAATATTCTGTCTAGAATATAGAGTGCAGTCTAATGAGAAATATTAATGTGGTAGTGGAGAAACTGTCAAGACGACAGATCTGTTAAGACTGCAAATATAATGGAATTGTTTTTCTTTCCAGTGGTAATATTCAATTTATTTTCACAGATATGAATCTTTGACCAGTTACACAGAAAAAAATTACTGAAAAACGTCCGATAACACAGCTTGATTAAATTCTTTTCCTTGCATGATGTACGAGAGAATTTGCATTATTTAAACATATAAAATTTGTTCTAATTATATAGATTATAATAGGAAAAAAAAAAAAACAAAATATTGTTTCTTATTTCGTGTTTTTTTTTATGTTAATCTATATAACTTCTTATAAACTAAGACAAACTTTAGACAAATAATTTATCTTTCGAGTTACATTATTACTAAGGCACGAAGCCGAAAACTTATTATCATGTTTAATAATGGGATGAATAAAATATTATCTCAACACTAAACACTGTAATGAGATAATATCGGGCTACGTATCTTATTAGAAAACTTACGGGCTGTTTCTCTGCTTAAGCAGCTTACCGTTTCTGACACATTTCCAATAAACATCAGTATGTGAAACAGCTGAGAAAATTGCCATCAGCAAAATGTTATAGAGAGAATGGACCTGTAGGGCGTGGGACAATTCCGACTAGGAGAAAGTTAACGAGCTCAGACGCCTGTACGACTAATGAAATATTCGCCAGAAATGCAATGTCACGCAGTACAGCACCATCGATCTGGCAATGCGTGGCTTAGGCGTGTTCGCTCACCTAATGAGTCTTTATTAAATATTTTCTCTTCAGCTTTTGAAGTGAAGTGCGCTTAGAATAAATTGAAAATTCTATAGTTTCATCTTATGCCACCACCATCAATTACTATAGTATATTATTCTACGTAAAGCATAATTTGGATACTTACACACGTTTATTAATTTTCGCGAAACGAAACTTATTTTGCAGCGAAAATCCATATCATAAAATTCCTTTAAATGATCGACGCGTTAACTTGCGATATTTACAAAATAAGAAAAAAATTTATTGTAGAAAAACCTTTAGCGAAGAGTGTGTTCATCAATGAAAGTAGTGTGAAATACAACTGTTCAATAAGATTTATGTTTGTGCCAGATGTTAGCTCAGTCTGTAACAGCTTACCCCTGCAATTGCCAAAAATTCTTACTTTTCTCAGTTTACAGTTTCCGATTCAAAAACTGTATCTTATCTTTATGTAGCTGTTTTAAGTGAAATTCTAATTCAATAAAAATACAACAATATTCTGTTATTCTTTATCAATAATTCTGCGTATGATAGAGATTTAAAAACAGATTATGAAGTTACTAAGAATACAGAAACCAATAATTGTAGAGCTAATATAAAATCCATCTAAACTGCTAGCCTATGTTTATCTTCAGAATATTTATTGCTTAAAGTTTTTATATTCTTAAAATAATTTTGTTTAAGTCATGAATAAACAAATTATGCTTATTTTAATGTCATATCTACAACTGAAGTTTAGATTCATTAAAGAACAAAAAAAAATTCATTTTCAATATATTTGATGTTGAAAATATCATTTTCAATATGAAATTCCAATTTTAATCAACAAATTATGTTTATAATCATTTTTGTTCATTAAAACTTGTTTATAATTTATTTAAAGTATTAATAAATTTAATTATACTCGTTTAACGTTATATCCAGAAGTAAAACTTGGATGCACGAAAGTTCCATTTTCAAATATATTTAAGCATAAAATTCCAATTTTAACAGATAAATTATGTTTATAATCAGAGTTTTTGTTCAGTAAAAATTTCGTATGTATTTAAAATAATTAAATTTAAACCATAAATAAAGAAACTAAGCATAATTATAGCTACTTTAATGTCTTATATACAACTAAAATTTGTATGCACGAAAGAAGAAAAATTTCAATTTTTTAAAAATATTTTTTAAATTACTTTTTTTCACATTCGAAAGTGAAAATCCGAAATGTCATCTCGGTTTTAAGCCATTACGGCTGTAGTCATGCCTAAAAATAATTCATTTATAAAAGAATAGAATAAGCGCAAACAAAACATAAAACATTGTTCTGTCATTCGATGATGTGATTTATAACATACTATCTGAACAGATGAGCAGGTATTCCTTGAAAAGTCAGTCCGGCCCACCCACAGAGTCAGGTGCATACTTTCACGTAAAGTTCATGGCAAATGAACGAACCCTGTTAAAGCATCCTTCTTATCTTGTGACAAAAACATGCAATGCAGAAGTAGCTATAAGCATAATCTCAAAAAAAAAAAAAAACAATTTTGCCATCCGCTTTCTGTAATATGCCGAACTATAATAACATAATCATCATTAATTTCGATAATTTTTGATCGAATATTAACAAGCCTGTTAATTAACAAAGCTTATAATTTCACCAATCATACTAGATTTTAAATACTTATGTTCCTTTTATATTGCTTTGTCATTTCTTTTTTGTCATATGATAATTATTCAATGATAAAACGTCACCTTCATAACATAAAATAGGATTGATTAACTGATTATTGCTACTTAATATGCTTTCATATCAATAAAAGTTACACGTCATGTTATAAATTTTATTTATTGCAAATTAACCTACGTTTGTTGCATAACTTAGATCTATAGGATATTTTTGAAAAGAAAATAGAATAATTCGGTACTAGGAATAATTATCAGTTAGTATGGAAAAGCTTAAAATAAATCTGCATAACACTTATAATTCTTTAAATTTATCTTAAAATGAAAATTTAAGATTTTATAATAGATCTTATTTAATTATGATTAAAATTAATGTAATTTCGTTGCTAATCTCAATTCTGTTATTTCGTTAAACATAAATAAAATATTAAATTTATTACCATAAGTAAATTATTGTTAATTTGAATCTTTAAAATTGTTTTTTAATGTCGAATCTTTTGCAGAGTGATACTCCTGTGATTTGTACCATTTTAAGATTACTTTTTACAAAAATGGCTCTACATATACGATTCCTCCGTCATCTACGAGATATTTTGATAACAAAACATTTCAAATCATTCAAATTTTAAAGAATTTATTCAGTATTATCAAATATACGTGCATAATTTCTTGTGATCCCTTTACAAGATGGCGGCCGTTCGAAACATTAAAATGCCAATAACTTTAATTACTCTCTGTCATACGCGAACAAATTATAGTTATTTTAAAGTATTTTAATTGCATTTTATAAAAATTGTCTTATAAAATTACTTTTTCCGCCTGTTTTTATGTTAGACTTCCTGATATTATATAAGTTAGCAAAAACAAACGATCGCAAAACATTCAAATTCGACGATTAATCTTTTTTATCCATGCTATACGATTACTAATTTTTAAGACTATAAGTTAGCAAAAACAAACGATCGCAAAACATTCAAATTCGACGATTAATCTTTTTTTTATCCATGCACGATTATTAATTTTACGATTTTTTACGATTATTAATTTTTAAGTTTTTACTTGGTCCTGTTATAAGATGGAAGCCACTCATAATTTTAAAAATACTAAAGGCTCTATCTTCGAAACTATTTCTCTCACATTAAAAATATTATACTCATTTCAAGAATATTTTTTTATTTTTTACTTTAAAAACTGACTGTACGCTACTTCCATTAATAAAAACCTTAATTACATTTTTATCATAATTTCTCATTAATAAAATGCCTAGAATTTCGATTGAAATTTGATAATTTTGTTGATTCGATAGCTTTAAACGGAAATTAAGAGTTAATCATTTTTAATCGTTCAAAATATTAGCTTTTTCCTGAATGTTTCTAACATTTTTCCGACTTTAATTCGTAGCAATTGAAGTAATCGGTTAACAAAAGTAATCTTGTGATTAATTGCGAAATACTGTAAATAAAAATTTATTTTTACGGTCTGTTCAATGTCAACATTTTCTTTTTTTTTTTTTAATATTAAAACAATTAAATAAAACTTTAATTGTATTAAAAATATTATGTTAACAGCTTAAACACTCTGTTATAGTTTCATTCCCTAGAATATTTGCATAGGCCTAGGAATTTTGATTAATTTTTACAGTTAAACGAAGTTTTGCTATTATCATCATTTTTACATTTCTAACATTCGATACTGTAGAATTATTTTAATATTAAAAAAGCTAATTTTTTAATTAGGAGATAGTACTATAAATATCTAATTAATTAAACTTTAAATTTAAAATTTTTCACTTGATAATTTTTGTACAACTACTTATCTTACTACTAGTTCCTGTACGAACATTACACACGAACTAATAAAAGTTACCATTTAATAAATTAAAGACTATTACCATTTATTGTTTCATATATTATAATAAATTATCATAAATTATCTGCAGCACTTAACATCAAATATTTACATTCATGTTTAACATTCAGTTGTCAGAACTTTTACAATTACAAACTGTCTTTCAGAAATTTTTGAATTTTTTTATAAATGTGAAAATTCTGAACAATAAATGATTAAAAATTTCTTGTTAATCTTGAAATAAATTTCACGAAAATTTTGCTTTAATCACAATTAAAATACGCATTAAAGTAAGAACTTATAACAGGTTACAGGCCTACTAGCTAATATTAGATATTACAAAGTTTGACGTTTTTAAACAAGAAAAATTGATAAATTAAAACAAAAAAAATCATTTCTAGATTAGAAAATACGAGACACGTTCAATTTTTAAAATTCCGGCTGATTTATCATCAAAGAAGTTATTCTTAGATAAGAAGTGAAAACTGTGCGATAAGAACTTAAAAAGAACATAAATTAGTGAGTTTATTTCAAAAATATCGACTAACTATACTATAAAGTTCGGTCGTTGATTATGGTATGCACAGATTTATTAACTTTTAAGTACGCTTAATATCTATCTATGATTTTATTTCGGTTAAATAGGTTCATAACTCTAAATCTTTCCATTATAACGCTTAATAATCTCGGGATTATGAGATGTTTGAATTGGACGTTTCAGGCCTGTTACACTGCCACGTTTTTGTTGAATATGAAATTTGTTTAATTTAGAGAGCGAATTTTTATTAATAAATTGAATAAAATTAAATATAGGCCTAGATATTTCGATTTTATTGTTTTAAACGTTATTTTTTGCTTTAAAAGAAAGTAAAATTAGAGATAAAGTTTTGTTAATTTACATAGTGTTATTATGCTTATTTTTTTAATGTTTAAGTTTTCTATTATTTTTTGCTTTAAAAGAAAGTAAAATTAGAGATAAAGTTTTGTTAATTTACATAGTGTGATTATGCTTATTTTTTTAATGTTTAAGTTTTCTACTCGAGAATAAAAATATTAAAAATTCTTAAAAGTGATTGTAAAGATTAACGAATCTTGAATAGTTTCTGCTAATGCGAGTGTCAAAGTTTTAATGAGAAATAGAATCTTGAAAGTAGTTGGGCACGGTAAGAATTATATAGCGTAATAAAACTATATCGACGACCAAAATGAAGCTATTTACAGGGTCAAATTGCTCAATGAAACGCAATTAAATTGGTGTTCAAGCATTAAAACTGTTAGCTCTATCACAACCTTCCTAACAATAATATGAAAACATTTTTAAGAAAGCTTTTTCCATGATATTTTATTAGAATGAGGCTTTCGGTAGGCTTTTATGTAAAGCCATATACTCTAATAGACATTGTTAAAAAATAAGTACTTATATTAGTTCATCATCATCAATTTTGATGCCATTTTTAATGAAAATTGAAGACTGGCAAGGAAAATAATTTATCTGCTTTGTACAAAAAAAATAAGCAAGTGGCAGTTAAGAAATGTTCACATAGTTTTCTTTAACAAATTTATCGGTTTAAAAATTCATAGAAAACAGAAAATTCTACTAAACTGAATTAACTAATTTTCATTTATTAAATTAAATAAATCATATTTGATTTAATCGATTATTAAGCGAGAAATTTGTGGAATAATTCCTATAAAATAATTCCCCAAAACAATTCGCTTATTTTGTGGAATAATTTTTATTTCTTTTTGAAATTATTCCACAAAAGAACAATAAAAAAATATTTCAGAAGAAGAAATTATTCCATTTTTAAAGAATAACAAAAGAATATTCATAGATAATATAGTTTGAATAGCTTTATTAAAATAATAAGAGCATATAATAAAAATTAATAGTTTAATTTTCATTGAAAGACGATATACTGACTTAATTAATCTAGCATAAATATTTTATGATTATTTTAATTTAAATAGGCCTATATATATATTTCTAGATTTAGAAAATATTAAAAATTAACTTTTAATGTTTTAATTTCATTTCTTAAGTCTATTTTTATACTAAGATGTCGAGATTCTTTTAAGCGTAGCTATGATAACATTGAAACATTTTTGCTGTATTAGTAATGAATTTAAATGCAGATTATACATAAGAAGAGTAGCATTTATAATTTCGACAAAAATAATTTTATATTTTATAATATGAATAAATTTATTCTATTCTTTACGTTTCAAAATAATCTTTCAGATAATCTTCGTCGCAACTTTCCTAACTTTTATATGAAAAATTGTTAAGGAAAAATTGTAAATGAGTTACAATCTGCTTGACTTCATAAAAATGTAATTTATTTATTTATTTTTATCTTTTTTGTGTCAAAATAGTTTGCATTATTTGTAATTATACTATATTTGGTTTAGTTTCAAGGATCTCGAAATGTTGTTTACTTATATTAGAAAGATTACTTGCTAGATAATAACAAACTCCCGTCAACTCGCAGAAGGAAGAATTAGCTAAAGTAATATGTGACATATTTCATAAATCCTTTTTATTTCAGAAGTGTCCAGTTCAAGAAATGAGAAGAAAAAGAAGTGATCATCCAGTATAAGGCAACAAGGAGAAAATTCTTCAGTAGGGGTCGAGATGGTGGATTATTCACTTGGGTGACATTACCTCGTCTGGCATCGAAAATTACGACGTCGTATATGTCGTCACATCCGTCGGAAGTACGTCACCCCAGACGGAAGTATGTGTTAAATCACACTGGAAGTCAGATAATTTACGTAAGATACTTAATTGGAGTCGGGAGATATGGTTACGGCAGATTGGATGGACGTTACAAAACATTGGATAATCTTCTTAGATTTTACTGCTTGTCTAGTTTATAATCGTTATGGATAATCATTTAAAAGAGATGTGATATAGAATACACAGATATTTACTTTGTTGATTATTGCACATGTCAAAAATAACTTAGTGTCTATATTTTCTGATTAAAACATTACTTCTTATAGTTTATTGAAGGATGATATTTAGTTTAGTCCAGTTAACTTCTAGCAGTAGATTTTCAGATAAGAAATTACATTCGATTAATCGGTTTTTTTAGATTTTTCCATCAAATATAATTAATTTTTATAGGCTTATTAATAGAAGAAGATTTGAGTTTAAAAAGTATGTTTAGACACTGTTTAATATCAAGAAATATAATTTTATAACTTTTCCAAATATTTAAATATTTTTTCTTGTTTTTATTTCTAACATAGAACCTCATTTGAATATTGAAACGAATTATAAAATTTTTACATTCAAGAAAAAATATACAATCAACTAACTGAGAGGCGCTGTGGTATTGAAATTTCATTGATTTTAGCTAAGTGTCCCATCTGTATTAATAATCTGTGGTGAAAAGGCCTTCTCTATCTAGGTGGTGTTCAATTAACTCATTGAATAAAGTAGAACTGAAAAGATTCTGCCATTTAGGAATGAACCTCATTTCTCGATAATCGATTTCCTCGTAAATCATCGATTTTGATAGATTTATGAAGTTTGCTATGTTAGAATCGCTACATCAAACAGCATTCATATTATTGCTTTTATTCAATTTAATTTTTATTCGGGTTGGCATCATTCAAAATACTGCACTGCAACAACGTAGACAGTTCAGAGATTAACTCGGAAAAGATGGATCCCATTTCTGCTGTTTCCGAAGAATTAATGGTAGAAGGACAACTCTGCCTCAATTGTTTACTATATCCAATATTTTCTCTACTCAATACAGTGGGTATTGACATCTTGCAACCCTGCGCCCGACAAAATTCGATTTGGAGATCTCGTATCTGGTCCATGTATTCGACTTTGGTGCGATCACTCTTCTTCATTCACTTCACTACCAAAGCTGTCGAAATTTTTTATCTACTAAACGGAAACCGAATCGGATGTATTGTAGATCACGCCTCTAAACAAGGAGCGGTATTTATCGCTACAGTTTTCTTTCTAGGCTCTACATTTTGTTTCTTGATTAGTTTCTTTCTAAAAGGAAAGAAGCTATTTTTTGCTGTCCCTGTTGATATCGATGAATATGAAAAAATAAAGCGGTATCAGAAGAAAATTGTTCTGATTTGTGGCTTGATTTACATCTGTTTGGTTTCCGTTTTTCCTTCGATTTTATGGACAGTTGCACTTTTCGCTAAAATATACGATACTAGCGGTTTCGTATGCGCTTTGCTATGCACTCTGGTTAGTACATTTGCAATCAGTCTTGTTTTTTTCTTATTGATGCCGTTGATGATTGGTATGTATTTTTTTCATTTAAAATTGAAGAATTTAGATGAAGAATGCCACAATGCCGTTAGAATTATGAATCACATAAAAATGCAAAGAATCATGAAGAATCACGAAAAGTTGTATGCCTTTCTTAATCAAATAAATGAGATTTTCGGAAATAGTATATTCGTTGCCTACTTTTCCTCCATTTATTCCTTATGTCTATGCATGTATAACGCCATATTAGGTCGGTCTGCAATTGTTTTACTGAGATATTTTTTGATTCCTGTCGGCATTTTCCTGTGTCTGGGTTTACTCTTCGTTTCCAGAGAGATCTCCAAGATGATTGTTCGTGTAAGCCATTAATTTTATTATAAATTATTTCTGAACAACTTTCTACTCTGTGAAGTCATTTAAGTATTATCTAGAGTATAAAATTACATGTCTATCTTTTTTTAGTTTTACGGATGTTATCAAGAAATAAGAAAATTTTCTTCTTCTTCATTGATCCTAACAGAAAGGCTAAGAGTATGTTATATTTCTTTATAAATTTATTTAGAGAAAACATTTTAATATTGAATAATTAATATTTTATAATAAATTGTTTCAGATGTTATGCTTTATGAAACTTTTTTGTGATAAGAAAATTGGGTTTTCTTGTGGAGAATTCTTTACTTTATCCAGATCTTTTCCATTAAAGGTAATTTTTTTGTTCTGTACATTACTATTAATTATTATTTAATTTTAGAAAAGGAAAGCGATGGTTAACTTGATACATTTTCATTGTTAGGGAGCTGAAGCCGTATATAGTTGTTTTTCTGTTTTGCTAGAACTCGGAGAACTAATGGAACCTTCTTCATGTAAAACCATCGTCGTTACAAATACCTTCACAAATATTACAGAAATATGATTTTCATCTTTAACTTATTTTTAAAAACTTGTTAACAAAGATGTATTTAGACAATTAAGAGATGAACGAAAACTTTCCAGTTATCAATTTTTGCCTTAAAACCATTAATTAATTTTTATAAGTAAAAGCCAAAATGAAAGTGGTAACTGCATTTCCATAGAAACCTTCTTTATATCCTGTCAAGATGTTATAAAAAATTAAAATGAATATATTTATATCAGGGAATGAACAGATTTACTAAAATTCAGTGTTAATTAATGGCAATGCAGTAATGATATTATAATCTTATTCTTGTAATCGGGTAAGCAATATTCATATAAAGAAGTTGAGGAAGACAGAGAGAAAGAAACATTGAAATACCAACAATGAGATGGTACCGTGCAACCCTCTCTCTATACTCTACACCAGCTTCCTCAGCAATCATTCATTTTTCATATAATCTGCCTCTAACAAAGACTCTGAAACCCATATATCCTCAAATATTCATTCACGTGTTTCTCCACTCTTTCCTTTACATTCCTCTCCCACATCCGTATTCTTGCGTTACAGATGCAGTTTCTTGGTTAATTGCTCTCACTGTTCGTTTCATATGACCAAACTATCTCAATGTTGATTTAAATACGTATCAGTCAAATTCTTTTTCACTCCACATTACTTTCGTATTCATCATATAATCATATCGCAAGTATCCAGCTACACTTTTTTCATTTTCACTACACCTAAACGCTTTCTAAGTCTTTTACCCGATACCCAGTCTCATTTCCATGGATGAATATTGGAACCACCACACTCTGATATACAATCATCCTTGCATTCTTTGGCAAATTCTCTTCCTGGAATACCTATCAAGTGCACCCACAACTTTTATTCCAGCATCTGCCCTTATCTACGCATTTCCCTTTACTCTCTTAAACCTACATCCTAATTATACAAACTCATCTGTTACAGATTTATCTCGTTGAATCTAACATCTTATACATTCTTCATCCCTCTCCCACCCAAGTACTTTCACTTTCTTTGCATTTTTCTTTGAATTAATCCTCAACTTTTTCTTGTGGCATGCTTCGTTCAGTTGTGCAACAAGAATCTTCAAACAATGCCATCAGCAAGCGGCAGACAGCTCACAATCTCATCACCTAACGCACTAACAAGAATTTCTCTCACAGATGCATCCACATATATATTAAACAGCTACTGGAACATCACACACCGATATGATGACCCTGGGGCTGTTTAATATATAATGGGGACACTTCCTCTATAGTAAATCTTTCTGACCTGCCTTCATTTACTCGCATACTTGCAAAACTGTTAGCATATACCGATCTCGCTACACCAAGCAACTGTTCATTCACACCATATTCTTTCAGCGTTTTACACACATTACTTTTATTCGCTCTGTCAAATATTTTCTCAATATCTATAAAAGCACAGAATACTTTCTTCTTCATACACAGATAGCTATCCATATTCATACGCATTTGAAAATTCTTGCCGACACATTCTCTCCCAATCCTGAAATCACATTGCGCATCCCGTATTGTCATCAGGCATCCTCTTTACTCTCAATAATAATCTTACGAAATACCTTTCCGAACACACTTAGCAAACCTTTACCCTATAATTCTAGCATTCACATCTATCACTTTTTTGCTTATTGATAGGGACAATCACAGATTTATTCCATCACTTGGAACCAAACCTCCAGTAATCGCTCCCCATTGTTCTTCATTCTAGGAACATTATATTTCGCAATCAATCCTTTCACGCCATCTCTCTCTAAACCAATTCTGATATTCAAATTACCAGTCTAAATCATTGGTTATGTGCCACTAATTTTATTTTTCACAATAGTCAGTCACATCAGAATTTATTTTTTCATTCTCAATTATAACTTCTATAGGAGCATGTACAGCTATGAGAAATACGTTCTGTAGTTCCAGTTTCATCCTTATTCTTAACATTAGTCTGCCTTTCTACACTTGTTTTCTCTCATTCATCACATATCCAAACGACTTATCGTCGTTCGTTAATGAGAATGCGACTAAAATTATTTTTGGTCCCAACGAATTCTACAATATCCAAGAATTATTTAGTTATCGCTTAATTTAAGAATATATATACAAACTGATTATTCTGTAATTCATAACGCAATATTGATGTACTTCAATCTGTTAACATTCTCCATTTTATATGATGTCGATGAATAGCAAGTTTCAAGAAAGATATGATGTTGTAGGATATCTTTCTTGTATGTTGTCATGATGTTGTAGGATATCTTTTTGTATGTTGTCATGATGTTGTAGCATATCTATCTTGTATGTTGTCATGATGTTGTAGCATATCTTTCTTGTATGTTGTCATTAGAAAGATATTCTGTCGAAAGTACCTTAACAAAATTATTTTCTGACATGAGAAAAGTATAAAATTGTTTTAAATGTGAAATATATAAGTTAGAAATTATAGTTCCAATTGTTTGTGTATGGTATCAAATATTATTCATATTTGTTCATATTGTTTTTAATTTGAATGAAAATTATGAGATTAGAATAACATTTGAGACGACCGAATTTGTCAGTAAATTATCTACAAAAAAAAAAAACAAGTGATCTTCTTTCACTTTTTGTTTTAGGAAAAGTATTTCGGCACAGGTTTAATTATTTATATTTCACGATACTTACTGTTTCACTTGTTGAAAATGCATTTTATCGTATTTTATAATGTAAGTCGCATTATAAATTTCTTCACCTTTATTTAATGTTTAAAATTAGATATATTGTACTACTTAATCACACATAAATAATATCATTCATAATTTTTTGTAGTAAACAATTTCATAGAATAAATGACCTGTTTATATTAATATATTTGTTATATTAAACTTTTAAAGTACATATAGATCAACTTATTAGAAAATAGCTATAAAAGAAAAACAATTATAAAAAGAAGAACATGTGAAATTTGTCTTGCATAAAGTGTCTAGAAAAAATAATAAACTTTGCTATTTAAAATTATTTGGGGGTGCAGGAGTTTACTTTTTAAAAAATAAAATCCGTTTTTATAAAATGTCACTCAATTTTTCCATCGAGATTTTATACTCCTTTACATCATGTTTGTGCTAATGTATCCGTGCGTTTTATTGATCTATGCAGTATTACAGATAAAGCCAAAATGGCTGAATCTATGGCTCAATTATGAAAACAGCGAATTCTTGCAATATTAATTCGAAACTATAGAAAGAATTATACAGCTTTTCTTATAGAAACAAATTAATCACTAATGTTTTCCTTAAAACTTTATTCTTGTATTTTTTCTTAAGTTTATTTAGTAGCGAAAGATAAGAAAATAAATTTATAAAGATATAAAGACATAATATAAATTAAAAATAATGATGTAAAGATAAATTCGGTATAAATGGGAAAAAAGTTAAAATATGAGATAATGCAGAAGAAAAAATGATGGAGGAACCGAGATCACAATGTTTTTAAGAAATACTGTACATGATTAAGTTAGAAATATTCGAGAGATTATTAATTAAATAATCAAAAATATTATAAATTTTCAAAATATAACAATGGGAAAAAAGTTAAAATATGAGATAATGCAGAAGAAAAAATGATGGAGGAACCGAGATCAAAATGTTTTTAAGAAATACTGTACATGATTAAATTAGAAATATTCGAGAGATTATTAATTAACTAATCAAAAATATTATAAATTTTCAAAATATAACAACAATATTTAAGAGAAATTCATTATTTCATTATTTATATCGGAATTCCTATTGTTATAGGAAAATTTCGATTTCTTATCAAAACGAAAATTACATTGTCGAATCACTAGAAACATATACCTATTGTTATAGGAAAATTTCGATTTCTTATCAAAACGAAAATTACATTGTCGAATCAGTAGAAACATATAAGAACATTACAGCTTTAATATTTAAAATATCTGGTGAGTAATTTTAAATATTGTTTTGATGATTATAAGAAAAATGATCAAATTGTTTAGAATTTTAGATGTACTGTATACTGTATTCGCTTAATTGAGATTAATCAATTGAATGCAATTTAATTTTTAAATTTCAATCAGTATATACATTAATGATATATTATTGTACAGTTCACAAAATTCAGTTTTAGCATGTCTACTTGCAATACTGATTTTCAAAAAATGATCCGGTTGTTAGCGTGCTTTTAATCTTTTCTTTTCTTGTCCGATAATTCTTAAGGCCTGTTTCCACTTACTCCGCGCGTACGAAAAAAATGCGCTAGTGCAAATAGTCAGCAGCAAATGCGCGGCGCACAATCTACTTTAATTGTTTCCACTCCCCTTTTACTGAGCTTAACCTTGAGCGATGACCTTGAACTTAGCATAGACAGAAATGGAAGCTAGAAACGATTTTTTAATTCTCCTGCAGGGGCAATATCTTGTCATAATCATATTAATCATTGATTTCTAAATATTTAATTTTACTAGAACACTCAAGTTTCCATATCTGTTCATTGAAATTACAGATTTTTATATTCAGTATGGTTCTCAATGCTGTACAAGTGCCAGGAATTGCACTTGTACAGCACAGAACCAACTAGTGAATATAAAAATCTGTAATTTCAATGAACATATATGGAAACTTAGTGTTGCAGTAAAATTAATCATATAAATCACTTCTATTCATTCTAAATAATAATACAGTAATGTTAAACAGTTAACGGAAAAAAGCCCATCTTTCTGGTGTTTTACCCCTTCAAATCCAAGTGACTGTTCTTGGACTGCTTCTCGTCCGGTTTTACTAATCAAAAATTAACGGTAATTTGTTAATTGACATCATAAAAGGAGACGGAGCAAGTGACTGTTCTTGGACTGCTCCTCGTCTGGTTTTATTAACTGAAAATTATGTGACTGTTCATGGACTGCTCCTCGTCCGGTTTTACTAACCGAAAATTAACTATTGTTCTTGGACTGCTCCTTGTCCAGTTTTACTAACCAAAAATTAACGAAATTTGTTAATTGACATCATAAAAGGAGGCAGAGCTTTGTTAGTAAGAATGCAAAAAGGAGACAGAGCTTTGTTAGTAAGACTGGTCTATGCTTATAACTCGCATTAATTTAAAAGGGGACGGATCTTTGTTAGTAAGACTGGTCTATGCTTACAATTCGCATTAATCACAGACCTTTGTTAGTAAGACTGGTCTATACTTACAACTCGCATTAATCGAATATTTGCTCGAAACGGTATCATTTTTATAAGTTGCACTAATTGAATATCGCATTATTCAAACTCACACTAACTGAAAAATGGTATCAATTTTATAAGTCGCACTAATCGAAATTAAACGGTATCATTTTTATAAGTCGCACTAATCGAATATCGCATTATTCGAATGGTATCAATTTTATAAGTCGCACTAATTGAAATCGCATTATTCGAACTCACACTAATCGAGGCTTACCTGTATAACAATAATAGATAACAGCAAAATCATATCTGCATTTTTTTTTACATAAATTAATATCTCTGAATATTCTATTTACACATTAATTTAAACAAAAACAATATAAACACATTTCATAAAAATTCACATATCAATTTATTCTAAGACATTTTTTTTGTAGACTATATACGTGAGATAAATTTACAATAATAAATTTTTTATTTTTAAGTGTTACATTTTTATTGAAATATACATTTAAATACAGGTAGTCCTCAACTTACAACAACTTAAACTTTTGTTGGCATTGTCATCAATAAGTTCTGACTGGTCAATTGATAAAAAATTTGAGATCTTGACCAATGATCTGATATGCAAAAAGGACATTTTCTGTATCTAATTCTTATACTTTTGTGTTCAGTAAATTAATTATGATAAAGTAAAGTGTAATGATAAATATTGGTGGTGGGCAATTAATAATTTTGAGCATTTCTGGCTTATGACTTCTCCAACTTACAATGGTGGGTTCAAATTGAACTCTGATGTAAGACAGGGACTACTTGTATTTTATTTTAAATTCTATAATTAATATTTTATATATAGAGTGAAGAAAAACTTTGAAATAAAATTTTGTGTACTGATAGGGGACCTCAAAATAAGTCAAAAATGTTTAATGAATATATGGTCTAAATCAGGGATGGGCAATTATTTTCTTCTGCTGGCCATATAAAAATTAAAAGTACCTAGGGACGAATTTAACCTTACGGCACTATTATGTAATTATGTAATGAAATTATTGTTGATAACATTAGCTAATCTATTAATAACTAATAAAACTACTTTGAAATAAAATGACTATTCACGTTCAATCAAGATTGATTCTTGCACAAGCATATTCCTCTAACCATTACAAGAATAATAGTTGCGCCAATTTATCTGCACACGTTCTTGTCAATCATGCTATCGTGTGTAGCCATTTTTGTGATACACACACACGATATATTCGTGTATCAATATTATTTTTAAAATATACTTTTCTTGTGTTACTTTCTTAATTTTTGTTTGTATGCAAAGGCTTCAAAAGCATCCTTAGAAATATTTTTTCATTAGAAAATAACTCATCCTTACGAATTAATAAACTCAGACAATTTTCTTTAAAAACATAAGTATTTTATCAAACTGATTGATTTCCAACAACCTATTGCATTAGAATGTTACAAAATATTAGATACCTACGTAATTCATTTTGTAATAACAAATTTATAACTTAATGTGATTGATGAAATTTACTATGTTCTTGGTTTAATTATATCATCAAAATTTGGAGTAACTCGGCAGTGTATGTGTACACCAGCGACATATCCATTATTTTACACTATAGAGCATACATTATTTTATTTTTTCTTTTTGAGTAGAATTTTACAAATATGAGCATTGAAACTGTAATGTGTTCTAGTTTTTGCAGTGGGCTGTATAAGATGCCTTCGCAAGCCATCTTTTGCCCACCCCTGGTCTAAATGGCACCATTTTGGAGTTATAACCCTTTAAAGCTAGCCAATCACCATCGAGTATACAAAGCGTCATGACGTGTCACATTGCCAAAATGCATCGCTTGCCTTCTTATTACTCAGTAGTAAGTAGGCGAGCGACACAATACAATGTATCTTATGAGCATTGAAACTGTAATGTGTTCTAGTTTATGCAGTGGGCTGTATAAGATGCCTTCGCGAGCCATCTTTTGCCCACCCCTGGTCTAAATGGCACCATTTTGAAGTTATAACCCTTTTAAGCTAGCCAATCACCATCGAGTACACAAAGCGTCATGACGTGTCACATTGTCAAAATGCATCGCTTGCCTTCTTATTACTCAGTAGTAAGTAGGCGAGTGACACAATACAATGTATTTTGGCAACACGACACATCATGATACTTTGTGTACTTGATGATGATTGACTAGCTTTAAATGATTATAACTCTAAAAATTGCCATTTAGACCATATGTTCATTAGACATTTTCGACTTGTTTCGAGGCCCCCTATCAGTATACAAAATTTTACGACAATTTTTCTTCATTCTATATGTTATATTCAATATTATTTAATGTTTCTTTAAAATATTTTATTATAACGAATACTTATAATAAAATTTAATTATTTATAATTGTATTAAAAAGTTTATATTCTTCCAAACTCACTGCTACATCGTCAATAAAATTTTCAAGCACTATTAGCTGTAAAAGTAACAATTAATAAAAGACATTTTAACTTTCGCTAGCAGTGTTTGAAAATTAAATTTATATTGTCATGAATATTATATAATATATAAACCCTTCAATACAGTTGGGTATTTAAGTATTTCATTAAATATTGAAAGTATTGAAAAGAATGTTAAACTTCTGCTTATTTCTCTTCATTCAAATCTGATTCCTTTCAGAGAAACCAAAGTTTTTGTGATAAATCAATCAAGAAGGAATAAATATTTAATGAAATAAATGCCTAATCTAATTTGGATTTCAAATGTTTTATATTGTTTAACTATTTGGTCATTTGATGATGTCTTCAGTATATGTTTCCCTTATTGGCTGGTTTTTTAATCTTGATGATTATCAGGAAAGAACTCAAGTATTGAAGAAGAAAATTAAGAGAAAAAAATTAACAACTCTTGAGCTAATTGAATTGCTTTTCAATATAATAATTTTATTAACTAATTTCATCCTTTATACTTAGATTATAACAAAATATTTTACAGGAAAACCTGTGTTAGGTGGCCAGCTTTTGGTGGCTGAGATTATGGCCACCAAGTACAGGTTCAACTCTTGAGCTAATTGAATTGCTTTTCAATATAATAATTTTATTAACTAATTTCTTTATTAAACATCAAAGTTTAAAATACAAAGTTTATGACACAGTTTCACATTGTTAATTAAATCTAAGAAAAGAAATCACTAATTAATGTCTGTTTTTAGAATTTTTTTAATTTAGAATGCTCAGCTAATAGATCTAGAGCCCATCTGGCATTTCTGATCAAAACATGATTTGTTGGCACCAAGTAGATGTTGCACACAAGGTGTCGAAATGAACTATCACTGGCCATGGCCAAGGAACACAGATGGCCATTTTACAGTTTAAAAACTCCCACAATATGCTTGGGAAGATATTAAGATGGCCATGGTTTGCAGTTTGGCCCCCTAGTTCAGCACAGGTTTTCCTATATAAGCTTTATTTTGTAAATTGTTATCAGCAAAAAATATTCATCATATAAAATTATGCTAAGTAGATTTTATGCATATATTTATCTATATTTATAATATATATACTTTTTTTTAATATTTTAAATATATTATTTTTTAGGAAAGTTTTCTGGAAGATTTGGAACCCTTGGATTGGACATGTTATATTAAATCTTCAAATGAAAAAGGAAAAACTAATTTGGATTCTTTCTATTGTGAAGGAAAATTATATTATAGAACATTTCAAAAAATTCCACCTGAAACTGAAATGATACTTTTCAAAAAATTAAAGCGTATGCCCTAATTTTAATTTTTTGACGCTAAAAAAATATTGTATAATATCTATTTATTTTCTCTGTCTGTTTATTAATGTTTTTAAACAAAAATATTTCAATATTATACATTTTAAAGTTTTATATTCAGTTTTTATTCATTCTTAACTGAATAAAAGCATATAAAACTTTTTAAATAGCTAAAATAATTCAAGATACATAAAGTCCCAATTTAACTAAGACATAATAATGGATTAATTTACTTATTTATATAAATTTATAACAAAATTATGATAAAATTATACCATTACAGAAATTCTCAACTTATATAGGTAGATTGTTCAACAAAACCCTATATAAGTCAAAATATGTATATGATCCCAGCTGCGCAATATATTAATACAGTCAAACCTCGATAACTGGAACCTCTATTACTCGAATTTTCAATAAGAAAATTATGATAAAATTATACCATTACAGAAATTCTCAACTTATATAGGTAGATTGTTCCACAAAACCCTATATAAGTCAAAACATGTATATGATCCCAGCTGCGCAATATATTAATACAGTTGAACCTCGATAACTGGAACCTCTATTACTCGAATTTTCAATAAGTTGAAGCAATTCTTGTTTCCCAAATGGTCTTCCAATAATATACATTTGTATTCGTCTCTTTAAGTCAAACTTCTATAAATCGAATTATTCGATATCTCGGAACTTAATTTATGTTCCCAGAAATTTTGTTTATTCTATAACTTGATTTTAAATTTGTTAGATACGATAATTACAGATTACGTATTAATTTTTTATTTTTGTATGCCCAGCCATCATTAGGAGAATTTGATTTTGAATAAACTGTGCTGCATTCGTCATACTGTAATTGCCAAATTGTTAAAAGTAGCCAATATAGCCTGACATTCAGATGCACTTTGACTGGCATCACTGATCAGACGCTGGAATCGAGCATCTGACTGTTTTAACTTCAATTTCGTTCTCACTGTAAATGCACGTGGAAGTACCCGTACATTGTGATTTCTACAGTGTTAAGTCTTTGTTCTGAGATCTGAATGTTAAGACATTCAGATCTCAGAACAACAGTGTTTTGCACATTTATCCACACAAATCACTGAGAACAGTTGTTTTAAACAGGAAAGTCTATTTTTTATCTTATAAATACTGTCGATCCATCGAATCACTGAGAACAGTTGTTTTAAACAGGAAAGTCTATTTTTTATCTTATAAATACTGTCAATCCGTCGACCGATGATATAATCAGTAGGAGAGTCGGTGAAATCAATTTTTTTTTTTTGCCTAAAAATGTTAACAATAAGCACATCAACAAAAACAGTACTTTTACCCTAATAACATAAAACTTTTTATGCTACATTTTTTATTATTCCTAATTTGGGTACAGATTTCATTAAAATCGGCCCTGAGAACGGATAAAATTACTGGTGTATAAAAATACTACATGTATGATGGATACTGTGCGTCTATGTAGGCCTACATTATTATTATACGACAATCATTTGCAGTATATTGGCAAATTTAACAGCATTTCTATAACTTGAATATTCAATAAGTTGAAATTATTTTAACATCCCTTGACGATTTGAGTTATCGAGGTTCGACTGTATATTGCCCAGCTGGGGTCAAGCAGGTCAAATGTAGGTCATCACAATAGATCAGCATTTTATGATGTTTTTCAATCTGTTTATTGTTTTACATAAACTAGGTTACTCTTGGTTGAAGAAAAGTTTTTCATTTGTTTTCTTAAAAAATCAAAGGATTTATTTCTTATAATGAGAACAGAAATGAAACTTCTACTATATTTTATCAATTTATAATTATCAAAAAAGCAGATATTGGCAGTTACTCTATATTATAACAGCAAAAGGTAAAAGAAAATTTTTTTTTAATTTTTAAATATTGGGTTGTTCAGAGAGTAATTTTGTTTTTTTCTCACCATTGACATTAATTGTATTTTACCTGCCAATTTCATTCTAAGCTATATTGTCATTATAAATTTCAACAGCTGATGTTTCGAGGTATATTTATAAAAGAAATTTTTTTTTTTGATACTGTACAGTTTTTTTTTTTTTTTTTTTTTTAAATTTTTTTTTTTTTTTTTTTTTTTTTTTTTTTTGTGTCCCATCAAAAATGGAAAATAAAATGGAGATTTTTGGCATGTTTTGCTTTTTTATTACCAAAAAAGTAAGAATGCTGTTCAAGCAAGAAAAAGTTATGTGAAGTGTACGGAGATGATGTGTCAATCAATAAAATATATAGAATTTGAAGAAAACCATGTTATATTGAAACAGCATTAAATGGAACAGCGTTAAGTGGGGTCTTACTATATTATATAAGACATTAAACGTTTTTGACATTTTATTGGGTTGTTCAGGAAGTAATTTCATTTTTTTCCCACCAGTAGTGTTAGTTGTATTTTTACCCGCCAATTTCATTCTAAGCCATATTGTCGTCATAAATTTCGACAGCTGACGTTTCAAGGTATATTTATAAAAAACTTTTTTTTTTTATTCTGTGCAGTCTTTTTTTTTTTTGGTGTCAGTGCCAAAACTGGTTTGCAAAATTTCATTCTGACAATTTTGATGTTAAAGATGCACCAAGTTTTGGAAAGTTAGTTAAAGCTGATGATGGCAAAATAAACATATTGGTTGAAGCAAACTGCTAAATAATAACATGAGAAATTGCTACGAGATTGAATTTTTTGAATTCAGCTGTTTGTGACAAATTGAAACATTGATATTTAGGTTCCACATGTTCTAAAAGAAAGATTTGCTCCATTGCATCGACCTCCATAGGGAGAAGATGTGTTAACAGAATGCCAGTGCCAAAACTGGTTTGCAAAATTTCATTCCAACAATTTTGATGTTAAAGACGCACCACAAACTGGAAAGTTTGTTGAAGCTGATGATGGCAAAACAAAGGTATTGGTTGAAGCAAACCACTGAATAACAACAAGAGAAACTGTTACAAGATTGAATTTTTTGAATTCAACTGTTCATGACCAGTTGAAACATCAATATTTGGGTTACATATGTTCTCAAAACAACTGTTCATGACCAGTTGAAACATCAATATTTGGGTTACACATGTTCTCAAAGAAAGATTTGCTCCATCACATCGACATCTGTGATTTGCTGTTCAAACGTGAAGAAAATGATCTCTTTCTGAAGCGGATCATAACTATTGATGAAAAATGGATTGTTTACAACAAAGTTGAATGTAAGTGATCATGGAGCAGAAGAAATGAACTGGCTCAAAGCACTCTGAAATCCGATATTCATCAAAAAAATGATGCTCTTTGTTTGGTGGAATTTCAAGGGATTTGTTTTTCTTGAGCTTCTTCCATACAATTCCACAATTAATTCGGAAGTGTACTGCTACTAATTGGACAAATTCCATCAAACACAAGAGGCCAGAAGTGGTTAACAGAAAAGACAGAGTTTCACCATGACAATGCAAAAACTTCATACAAGTTTGATGACTTTCCAGAAGCTGTTACAGAAGCTGTTATTAGCTTGAATGGATGTGCTACCATACCTACCATATTTGCCAGATCTGGCACCCTCTGACTATTACATATTCCGATCTTTACGGAATTTTTTAGATGGCAAAGCATTTAGTTTAAATGAGGATGTCAACATGGAGCAGAAGAAATGAACCAGCTCAAAGCACTCTGAAACCTGATATTCATAAAAAAACGATGCTCTTTGTTTGGTGAGTTTTTGACTATCATGGAGCAGAAGAAATGAACCAGCTCAAAGCACTCTGAAACCTGATATTCATAAAAAACGATGCTCTTTGTTTGGTGAGTTTTTGAAGATATAAATCTTCCATAGAATTTCACAATTAATTTGGAAGAGTGCTACCAATTGGAAAAATGAGTGATTCCATCAAACAGAAGAGGCCTGAATTGATTACGAGAAAAGGCATAGTGTTTCACCATGACAATGTCAAACTTTATATAAATTTGATGATTCATCAGAAGCTGTTACAACTTGGATGGGATGTGCTACCATACCCACCATATTCACCATATCTTCTATCCTTCGATTATTACTTATTCTGATCTTTATAGTATTCTTTAGATGGCAAAACATTCAGTTTGCCATCTAAATGTTTTTCATATGGTTATTCAGCTAAAAAAACTTAGCTGAATAGCCGTATGATAAAACATTTGCTTATCACCTTGGAGGATCTGTATTCATTCTAAGTCTCACATCTCCAGTTTTTTCAGGAAGGATCCAAGCCTGGCCTATCTATGTGTTAATTTATGTTTTAAGTACATATTCTAAGTACAGCAATACCTCAAATAGTTCGGGCTTCACTATAGTCCGGATTGTAATTGTTAATAAAAAATTTTTAATTTACTTTATTTTTTTGAATATATACAAAATGTAAGTGTGCTTGTTACTTACTACCTATATATGACTCGAATAGTCACTATTTGATGAGCTGAGACAAGCAGGGGGCTCTCAGTGTTGCCAAATTTATCTTAACAATGTTTGTTAAGATAAATCTCAAGTGCATATGTGAATTATTCAATCATTTGCATAATTTTTAAATTATAATTTCCACATTTGATAATTTTGTGACTTAAATGTTTTATTAACAATCATGAATGCTAAAAGAAAATGTGAGTCTGGTTCAATGCCAAATTGTAACTGTGTGTCTCTTGCCATAATAGAGATCTGCTTTGAACTTCTGAAATCAAAAGTTCTCTATTAATGCTGTAGAATTCATTACTAGGATTCCACAAGAACAGACTTGTCACTCAAAATCAAACTCGTTTGAATTCTGAGGAAGTCATTCAAGCGTTTAGCGATTGGTCGCAATCGCTTTACGTCAGTCTAGCCAGTTCAACGAAAACCTGTGTGTTTGACATTGACTTTTGTTGCTAGCTACAAAAGACTCACTCTGTCACTTATCAACCTGACCATACTTTTATGCAGAGTGCCTCTTTGTATGTATATATAATTAAATAAAATATTTATATACTATAAAAAAAATTGTTGTTCATTTTCATGAATAAAACGAAATTATTTTCCAAAAACCCAATAGCTATCTTCATCCTTTGTTTTAAAAATAATTATAAGGAACAGAAAATTATTCAAATATATATTATGTAACTTCTTAAATTATATAAGCAAAAATTTTTATATCATACTATTTTTCTAATTATATTTTCTTATCTATTCTGAAATAAAATCATCATCTTACTAATATTAATTTCCTATATTATTTTCAGTATCATAATTTTTCTGATTAATAATATGTATTATATGCATAACAACATTGTACGAGGGTAATTCAATAAGGTAAGTTACAAATCGAAGTTGTGACCTTCATTTTTTAATTAAGTGCGGGAAACTGTCCACAGCTAGATAGCAACGATCTAGTTTTATTGTGATGCACAACGATTGTTCTGCGCATTACACTGTACAAGATGGCGGCCCTGAGTACATGTACCACAATAGAACAGCGTGCCGTTGTGCGTTTTTTATGAGCAAAACATATGGAAGCAAAGGATTTCCACAAGGAAATGCTGCCCGTGTATGATGAACATTGCCTGCCACATCAGGCAATCCATAATTAGGTGCAGAAGTTCTTGGAAGAGCGGACAAGTATCAAAGACGAACATAGAGCTGGTCGGTAGTGGTTGAAGCAAACTGCTGAATAATAACATGAGAAATTGCTACAAGATTGAATTTTTTGGATTCAACTGTTTGTGACCAGTTGAAACATTGATATTTAGATGAATGCATTTGTTTTCTCCAAGTTGGCCGCTAGGCGACTTGGAGAAAACAATGCGTTCACCTGCCGGGAGCCCTCTTTATCTATTTTCTGTATGGGCTCAGACTCACTTTCTGCCCACTTCTACTGTCTATTATAAATCTTTTATAAAGATTTTAATGTTTAATGCATAAAGAAATAATTGTTAATGTAAGAATTTACGATTTAAAAAACATGAGCAAATCGAAAATTTCTTGAAACCAATTATAATTTTTCCAATAGATTATGTATGTCAAACATTCCTGTTTCAATTAGTCTGGTAAGAAAGAGGAACCAATTACCTGGACTATGCAAGGTATTGCTGCATTATTTTGTGATTAGTTGCAGGTAATTTTCCTTTTTAAATATAAAATTAAAAACATGGAATATAATTTAGGACTGCCATATTAGAGAAGCACCAGAAAGCAAAGCATGCCTCTATTTTTCTTCTCAAAAAATATTTTTTTATTTGAATTCATAACATTATTTGCTATAATTATAATTCTTTCCAACCTAATAATAATGCATTAACATCTGTGTTCATAATAATAGAAATGGTTGTTAAATCATATGTATAAAATATTTTTATTGATTTTTATAATGTTTTTTAATAATCAAAGTTTTTCTGAAGCTTTGATTTGAAGCTATTTTTCGTTATAAAAACTGTTTTCTGTATAAAAAAAATGCTATTTTTAATGTCTAAGAATATATATGTGTTTTTAATCTATTTAAAAAATTTTATCTTATGAAAACATGAAATGTTTGTATTCTCTTTATGAATTTGATATTCAGTATGATGATAAAAAATTTAAAAATAGAATATTTGGATAAACAGACAGATTATTAAATATATGAATGAAATATTTTTACATTTAATTTAAAAATCTTTTGAATTTTATTTTAGTATATACCATATATGCAATTAGAAATTTATATCTTAGAATCATTAAAACTTTAATATAGAAAACATTCAGAAGAATGTGGATATGAATGCAAGTTAAACTTAAATATGTAATTATAAAAATATAATGAAACTTAGGAAGAAATAATAATTACAAAATTATATAAAATAATAATAATTAGAAGTTGTTTAAATTACAAGTAAGCCTCGATTAGTGCAAATAATGGGTCCCACGAATTTCTCGTACATCTCCATTCATTTCTTTTCAATCACAATTTGTAACTTACTTATTGAATCGCCCTCGTATATCATCTGGGTGTATTGGAATTGCATACAATAATAGATGCATAGCATTCTACAGTAAAAGAAGCAAATTTTTTCATATATATAAACATAATGTTAACCAATTCAATACAGAGATCTGACAATATGGCAGAATGTAGAAGGCACCAATATTCAATTGAGTAAACTTTCATTCAGTTCATTCGGTAGGCATATATAAGCATACTGTAATGTATTTTTCATCATTTAGTAGACATTTTCAATGATATAACATAAATACTATTGCAATAGCTGTGACAGTTATTTGTCATAGATATTGCCTAATATTTTTCAGCAAACCAGGTTACCAGCCAACCCATTCTATTGTGCAACTGAGTTCAGCATATCTTGACCATATGGCATTAAGTTAACTGCAATAAACTTAACTTTTTTCTTATTACACATTTTTATTTATAATCCTGTCCTTTGCTATTTCTTCTTAATGAAGTGGGTAAGATTACAAGTTTCTCTTGATTTACGAAGATTATTGGTACTTTAAAAACTCTGTTAACTGAAAATTGATAAATACGAAACTCATTTCCCATTAATTCCTATGTTAAAATTTTTAATTTGTTCTTGGATATAAGAAAGTCACTGCCCTTTTATCTATTGATGTTAAACCATTTCAAGAGCATTAATATAATTATATATACTATAATATTATAGTTTATGATAAATATTATTTAACCTATTACTTGCCATCTGAATTTGAATTTCAAAGCTGCTAACTGCCTAATAATTTTCAAATTTAAATCTAATAAGCAATAAACTTCCAATCATTATAGTTTTATTTATTAATTAAAAATTTTAAATTATCATTAAATATTGTCTTAAATTTATGTAATTCTATGGCAATTATTTAGCAGAAGGAAGATTTTTAATCTTCAATCTGATATATTATTGGCAAATATAAATCAGATTTTCTAGAAGTTAGTATTGAAGTTTTCAATTCTATTTATTAAAGTTCATTAATTATAGATTTTATTATGGTACTTTATTTAATAAAACTAATAGACAGTAAATAATTTACTTATTTAAATTCTTACATTGGCTATATTTAGCATATTCCAATAGAACAAAATACTGTCATAATTCAAATTTATATATGGATAAAATATATTAGTGATTTATATATCTGAAATAATGAATAATCATAGTTTTATGAAGTTAAATAGTTTTTTAAAGTAAAAATGAAGTAATTACATTATGGATATTATTTGTGTATGCCAAGCACTGGATTCAATATCAGATTCTTCTAGTGAAAGCAGAAGTAAATTTTTCCTTAAAATCAATGATATACACAGCAAATTTGATATATCTGATAAACTCAGTGAAAAAAAATAAGCAAGAAAATCATTGATTTAAACAAATTATGATGAACAATTAATTATTGAAATAAATTTTTGGTTTTGCAAAGAAACTATCTCCACAAATCAAGAGAGTGGTATATATTTAAACATTCATTAAATCAAAAATTTGCAAACAGGAATACCTATATATAGAGTGTCCCAAAAGTTACTCTATCTCAAAAATATGGAAACACAGGAAAGTGGGATTAAAACAATAAAATAGCTTTATTTCAAAGTAAGTACTGCACAAAAGTAAGGATGTTCAGTGAGAGTCTCCACATGGCAGCCATCAGTATCTCTATGGAACTCAAAGTGATGCAGCATTTACTGAAATTTCATCTCTAATTCAAAGATAGCCTTGTCTGTTGGACATGCCTTATGAAACTTCCTCTCAAAATTCTTTAATTTCCATGCATTTCATGCCTTTGATCTTGCATGTTATCACAAACACTCATTCTTCTTGGTCAATGCTGCATCGCTTTGAACTCTGTGGAGATACCAATGGTCACCATGTGGAGACTGCTCATTGAACATCCCTATTTTTATGTGGTTACTTTGAAATAAAGCTATTTTGTTGTCTTAACTCCATTTTCCTACATTTCCATTAGCTTTCAAGATAGATAGTAACTTTTGGGACATTCTGTATAAAATTCAATTTATGTAATTTCATTTAATGTGGTGATTTCTCAGAATCAATTAATCATATAATATGAGGGATATCTATAAACTGTTTGCAATCAACATGTTAATTAAAATTTTAGAAAGCAAACATCATTACTTACTTTATTTAAAGAATATGAATTTATTTTCTTTTCAATCAATAATCGGAAACTGCTTGGAGTACGTTTGTTATCAGTAACACCTTGCTGTAATCCCCTATTATCATCCTGATTCAATCGACGATCTAAAAATACTTCTATCCATCCTAAACAATTAGTTTATAAATACGGTAATTTCTTAACCAGTTATGAACCAAAATAATATGATATAATTAACATTTATTATGAATTCATTAATTTTTAAAAGTTGAAAATTATGATTCAAACCTCGTTTTAAACATGCTACACCTAATGGCTGACCACTTAGAAGAGAAAAACGAGTTGTATTATCTTGAAAATAAGCCATTGTTGACATGGGATATACATTTGCTTGAATAGGCAATTTTTCAAAAGTTTGTCTCTTTACCATCTGGAAATTAAATTTTTACAATGTAATTATACAAAAATAGTAATTGTTTTAATGCATGAATAAATACCTGAAATCCATTGAGATCAGTATAAAATTCATTGTTATGATTCAAAATATTTGTGTGGATTCTCATGATTATTTCTTTATTAGTTTCTTGTGATATATCCACAACATTATATATTTCAATTACATTCCCATCAATTCCTATTAATAATTGTTAAATTTATCTCTTTAGTAAATACTAGCAAATTATATATAATTTATGAAAAGTTATAAAATGCATAATCATTATATAACAACTATTATAGATATAGTTAATATATCTAAATTAAATATAATAATTATAATAAAATTGTGAAGAGGTTAACTCTGACCTATCCTGTTTATTATTTTGTTATGCTCTTTTGTTATTTATTGTTATTTTCAATATTATTTTAAGTATTATATTTTTGTTTAAGAGTTAACTTACTTCCACATTTTCCATCTCAATAGTTAGCAATCACCTGTTACGGAGTGGGAATCTGTTGTCCGAATGAGGTTTCTTGGTTAGTGATATCATCCAATCTAAATAATTTTACCACTGAACCAATATGAGAATATCTCGGTTCTTGACGTCATCTAATTTTTAAATAAATTTACCACTGATCCGATGTGAGAATATAAAATGATCTCTTATCGATGTTTTGTTTGGTATATAATTAAATTGTAAAGAGGATGACATAAATTGATTACTCTGTAAACTAATAAATTTGATATTGTGACGTGATTTTATGCAAATGAGCTGAGATCGGGATTGTAAGTCACGAGGTATAAAAACAGAAGCAACCAATGACACAGTGAGGTGTTGTATTGGGCTAGAACTGAAATAGTGACATTCAAATTTCTTGTAAAAGTTTTTTCAATTGCATGAAGTTTGTATTGATGGTGGCAATATTAGAATTTATTAGTGGTATTTAAGGCTATATTTATTGTGAATAATTTGAATTTTGGATCTTTGAGTTTGATTAAATAGTTTTGTTGATTAATTGATTATTGCTTTATTATTGTTTTAATAAAGCTTCAATTAACACTTTTGTAAGTGTTTTGAGTCTAATAAATTTATATTTAACTTGTTCTGAGAATTTATCAATTGATTAGTATAAGTTTCTAACATCGTTTTGTCGTTTAGATCTAACACTTATTCTTTACTTCTAGTTATAAGTTTCTGGTTGTTTTTGCCAGTTAGATGTTAAGTTTTGAGATTGTTTGTGGTTTGATTTATATTTAGTTTAGAAAATAGTAAAAGACCTGAGCTCAGACTGAACTCTGGATTTGCAGAGTTGTTAGAACCATTAGGTTTAGTTTATAATTAATATTATTAGTATTCATTAGAATTCGCGACTTTGCAAAATATATATAATAAATATATTATTTATAATAACTATTATAGATATATTATTATATTTACGAATATTCAAAAAATTTGCAGTTTGTAGAATTAAATTAATAAAGAATACTATATGATTATACCTACTGAATGCAATTTTATTAAGCATTCAAACTAGAAACAAATAAATACTGAAATTTTGTACCTGGTGAACTTTTCAATTTGATGTGATGTTCAATATTTGGAATAAAAACAGTAACTTCAGAATAAAGAGGCCCTTCTAATACTCTTATGCAAGGTTGATTATATTTTAAAAGCTGTATAATTATAATAATAAAAAGTAAGATAATATAATAATCGCGAAATGGGTGTGACCTTACATGATTTAATTTAGTATTTAACAAATAATAATAAGCAAATAATACTATTTGATTATTCATTAAACTTGGACTGTTTTAAAGAATATAAAACTTAAACAAGCAGTTCCAGAAAAAACTAAAATTGTCTACTTTCCAAAGGTGTCATTTATTTTTCATTTAATTAGCATTTGGAATCCATTAATTTTGTATCCAATTTTAATATTAATATTAACCAGCATAAATGTCACAATGATATCATTTTGCTGCAATGATGTTATCATCATGGCATCATACACTATTATGATAGATATTGAGATAGGGGTACTGTGTTAAGAAATCAGGAAGTCATATGTTCCCCCACACTCCTAACAGTTCCATCTATTAGCTCTAATATAAACTAAAATTGTGAATCATAATTCAACCTAACTAGGGATTATTTAATCCAAATATTCCTAAACTAACCAAATTATACCCTTAGTAATCTATTTTTGAATTAAACTGCCATATTAAGGATTGTTTATTAATTATGTCATAGTGCCACCATCTACTGGATTAATAATTAATTGTTTTAAATTTAGGCTAAGATAGCACTATCTGTTATTTGATTATTAAACAATAATTTATACTAATTTTGGGAAATTAATTTGATTAGTTTAGGAATATTTGAACTAAAATTGTGATTAAAATGAAATTCTATCATGCAGGATTAAATGATTTTATAAAGAATGCAGAGTCAAGGTGTCCTTTAATAGCAGAACATCATTATTGAATTTCATGAAACTTTTGAACTAATTAGCAGATTAATTAGGTTAAAAGTATCTCTCTAATTGAAACTAACCAAGGGAACAACATTAAACCAAATATTCCAAGCCAATATTTAAAAAAATAATTAATTATTAACTCAACAGATATCAAATGAAGGCTTGGTGCCACCATCTTAAAAGTATCTCTCTAATTGAAACTAACCAAGGGAACAACATTAAACCAAATATTCCAATATTTAAAAAAATAATTAATTATTAACTCAACAGATAGATGGTGGCACCAAGCCTTCATTTGATAACTATAGTTAAAATTACAATTTAATTCATAATTATTAGACTAGGGGTTAATTTGGCTTGAAATATTTGGTTTAAAAGTATTAATTAGTTCAAAAGTTATTAGTGGAAGAGAGACAGACATACAGCATTCAGACATTGTAATTGACTAGTGTAATAATTATAAGCCTCCATTTCTTTTGGAAAGTAGACTAAAAATAAATAAATATATTTCATATGTACATAATAAATTTTATAT
>AYEL01087379.1:0-89781 GCA_000484575.1 Olivierus martensii | reverse complement strand
ATTAGTGAGGTGGCGGTTTATAGAGGGAATTTCATGTTTTAACATAAAGGAGGAGATTTGTTATTGACTTTCATCAGGCAAATAATGAGGGTGGCAGCTTAAAGAGGTTTGACTGTATTTGAAAAGAAACTATAGAAATATCTTGCACAGTGCATTACTAATTTATATGCTTAGGGGTGATCTCTTAATAACACTGTATATTTGGATATTTTGTGTCATCTAAAAGATGCAGTTAGGAAGAAAAGATCGGAATTTCAAAGAAAAGGCTGGAAATTGCTGCATGATTAATGCTTCTGCATATTGTGCTCAAATAATTACCCAGTACTTAGATAAACATTATGCGACTGTTTTAAAGCATCCATCGTATTATCCTGATCTCATGCCTTGTGATTTTTAATTGTTTCTGAGACCAAAAAATCTACTTAAAGAACAAAGATTTTAAAATGAAATGAAGGTTAAGGTGCTGCAACATATGCAATAAAGATAGTTTCAAAGAATATTTTCCAAAATGTTTGCTGAACTTTCTGATTGCTGGAAAAAATGTGTGAATAGTCAAGCCCAGTACATCAAAAATTTGATAGTTAGATGTATGTACATATTTTAGTTTTTTTTTAAATAAAATCTTGGAACTTTTTGATCCTATTTTGTAAATAGTAAATGTATTTATTAAAATAATGCATATTTTTATAATTAAGTAATATAATAACAGTAATGCTTTAAAATTTATACAGTAAGACCTCGGTTAATGCTGCTCTGTTTAACACTGTTTCACTATAATGCGGATTTTTTCAAATTCTGTATTTTTTATTTATTTCACTTTGGCGCGGTTTTTCAAACCATTATACTCACATAAATCCGAAATTGCATGAATTTGTTGCTTTGATACTCCTATGCCGTCTCTCAGTGTGTTTGATATTAGTGCAGTGCAGTATATACGAAAGTCTGCTGCAATCACAGTTCATATTTATGATCGGTCATCAACATTATTTTACAGTAATAACAAATAACAATTATCCCATTTTAGTTTTAACTGAAATACTTCCACTTCGAATTACAGTTCTTCAAAGTTAGAATGTTTTTTTATTGATATTTTTGTCAAAACAAGTTTAGCCAATATTACGAAAATATGGATCAATTTATACAAAATGATCCAAATTTTGATAGATGTTCAAAGGCAAGATGAAGTGTCGTGGATGCGATGTCTTGCTATCAACAATTGCTTACTGAACAAAAAAGGAAAAGGCAGACGATGTCGGATGACTTCTTAATGAAAAAATAGAGTCAAAATGAGGAAAAACCTTCCATATCACAAACATAAATTATTTACTCGAATATTTTTGATTTTCATAAATGATTTATGAATACAAATCGATATTAGCAATAAAAAATGTCTATAATTAATGTAATACAACAGTAATAATACATGTTACAAAATAAAATAAACGAAAATGCTATGTATATTTTTTATTCACTGCCATTTCACCTATTCCCATTATTTACATGTTAAGATGACCTCGTTTAACGCTGTTTCGTTTAGCACTTTGCTTCTTTGGAACATATCTCCTACGTTAAACGGGGTCTTACTGTATATCATAAAAATTATATTAATAATTAAATGCAAAAAACAAGATGTGGCATCATTACAGCACATCAAATACTAGATAGCTGTATAGTAAAGTATATTATGCAGTAGGCTTAAAAAGTTAATTAGTCCCAAAAATTTCTACATAAATTGAAAACTGCAAGTCCAATAGTGCTTAAATTCAATATACAGGAATGGATGCATTAATAAACAGAATTGATAAATGAAATTTATGAGTGTATTTTAAGCATGGATAAGAAAATTTAGGTCATAAATTATATTTTTGCAAAAAAAGTAAATTATTCTATGAATTTTTTTATTTTATGGAAATTCAGTAAAAATTAAAAGACATGCATCTGCATATCTTTGAAACTGCATAAATAGAAGACCTACTGTATATTATAATAATATATAGTAGTATAATAATTCATTATAACAAATTGATGTGCAATTTTAAACAAATTTTTGTTGAATAATTTAATTAGAAAAAAATGCATTTGTTATTATATTTAAATGTATTTCACTTCAATTAAATAACTGACACAAAAAATTTGTTTAAAATTATATAAAATATAATCATACTATTAGATTAGACACACATATTATATGTATATAGAGATTTGAAAAGTTCAAGCCTGGCACAGAAATATTTAATAAATTGAAAATGACTTTCATTTTCCTATATAATCACCTCAAAGCAAAATGCATTTATTCCAGTGATGTTCCAATTTCATTATGCCCTCTTTGTAAATTGATTTGTCAAAGTTTACAAAATAAATGTCTATAATCGCAATTTCCTCATTTGATGAAAATTTTTGTTTTGCTAAGTATTTTTTCAAATTGGGAAATAAATGGTAATTGGAAGGAGCCAAATCTGAAGAATATAGAGCTTGAGGAATCAATTTGAAGTTCAGTTCTTCAATTTTGGAGGTTGCAGTTTGGGATAAGTGAATTAATGCATTTTTGTGATGAAATAGCACCTTTTCTTCACTAAATCAAGTCTTTTTTTTAAGTAATTTTTTGTTTCAATCAATACAATAAATTGGACCAGTTATAGTCTTGACCTTTGGAAGCTAGTTATTATTACGATACCTTCAAAGTCTCAAAAAACTAATGTCATAATCTTTCCAGCTGAAATAACCATCTTTGCTTCTTTAGGGATAGAGAATCTCTATACTTCCATTGTTTACATTGTTCTTTCATCTCTGGTGAGTAGTGATGTAGTGATGAATTTCTGTATAAAATTGCTTGCTTTATTGAAAACTTGTCCAACTGCTGGAGAAATTTGGTATTAAATTCTTTTTTTTTTTTGTTCCAGAGTGAGTAAATATGGCACTCATCTTTCCTTACTTAGCTCCAATTCTTCAATTAAAATGTGATGTATCCTTTCAGTTGAGATGCTCATGGCCTTAGCTATTTCATTATTTTCACTTGACAATTTGCCAAAATTATATCATGGATTTTACCAATGATTTTAAATATCACTGCCATTGATGGCCATTCACTGTGCAGATTCATTCTCCATGCTCTCTCTGCCTTTGTTTGAAAAGTACTGTCTATTTTTTTAACTATGGTATACAAAAGTATAGACTTATTCAAAGTGTTAATGAGACATATTCTTCATGGTCTGTTTGAAGTTTTAAACCATTCTTAAAAAAGTATTTGATAACAGCTCAATGTTCAAGATTTTCCATTTTTCCAAAAATCACTTGATACATTTGCTTTGGCTAGTTGTAACTTGAAAACTATTTGGCATACTGGGTGAAATTTTAAGTTATTTTATATAGGAAATCAAACATTAGCATAACAAAAGCAGACACCAATTTGAGCATCCTCTCTATGTCAGGCTGAAAGTTTTTCAAATGCATCTCATATGTATTACTTTGTATATAGACACAGATACACAGTAATATTTATACAGGATGAGTGGATGATTACTCTAAAACAGGGGTTCTTAATTGTTTTTGTGCCACAGACTCCTTTGGAAATCTTTAATAAAAGAAAGAGAGAACATGCTCAGTTGTTTAACCTTTTGAATAATGAAGGATGAAGTGAAAAGGATATATTAACATACAAGCATTATATGAAGTAATGAAAATTTTTTCTAAAAAGAATATTTTCAATCCATATTGGATCCTCCTCAGCTCCTAATGGAGCATAGTTTAAAAATCTGAAAAGTTTATATACATCATTCTAATTATTATGTTGTTATTTACAGAAAAAGTTACAAATATTTCAGTATGTAACAAAACTAAAAATATGATATTAATAAGAGATAAATATTATAATTAAATTATTAAATGTGTATATATTAACAAAAATAATGATAAATTCAATATTAACAATTCAAAATCTATGGGTAATTCCATAACTCCACACATCAGAGAATGACATACTAGCTTATTCATTTATGACTTTAGTGTGTGGTCTTCTTTCTGCTTTGACTAATGATTCTTGTAAATATGTGTGCTTCTGCTCATAACCTGTCCTTATGATTTCTGCTTCTTCCCAATTTATATCCAGATTTTATTCATAAAACGTTTTAGCCAGAGATGTATTCAAACAGGCATTCATAATATCTTATTGATGCTCATTAATCCTCTGCAAGAGATTTCTAATTCTTACCTCGATATACTCTTGTTGATCTATAATCTTATTATAGATAGGAACCTTATATTTCCCAATTGTTGTTGTCTTGAATATGGCTTTTTATCATTTCTAAATATAGAAAATAAAGTTTTACTTCTTTTGGTGCTAGTGTAATCTCTGTTTTTTACCTATTTCTCTAAGCAGTTTATATGTAGCCATTTCATATGGTAGTGTTATATATTTTTGCAATTGCCATGACACTTTACGTGCATTACTGGAACCAGCAGTATGATTCATAGATTGTTCAACCAAATTTGTAGCAACATTTTCTACAACTGTGGGACTGATGCATTTCCATCCTCGACCAGGTTGAATGGCCAAAATTCCAGTTTCTTCAAATCAAGCAATAAGTTTCCTGACACCAGTGCAATGACCCAACGATCCTCACATTATGTTTAAGATTCAGATTATCTATCATTAATGTAAACAATGTTTCATTAATGTGGACAAACTATTCAATCATTTTCTGGATTTATATGAAATATTTATGCTAAAAATCAGAGAATTTGGAGCCATTGGTCCATGTCTTAAATTTTTGTGATGATATTCATGAAATATAGCTGCTGTGTTTCCTTTGTTTTTGTAAAACAACAAGCAATGTATGGTCCAGCAAAAAGAGAGTCACTGTTAGAACAGGAATGCCATCCCATAGTTGGGTTTCTTTTTATAACCACAAATGTTCTGCAGGACAGGTGATTATACAAATTTCACTCAGTTTCAGTTTAACTAATTTGTTTACTGTATCCCTAATCATTTCTCTGGTTCTGTTTTGTCTTTTTTCCAACATTATTGTGTGGATATGAATAAATATAGTTAAATACATTTTACAGGTGTTTTGTATATTTATTTCCTTTGCTTTCTGCATGTATTTACTATTGAATAATGCCACATTTCCACCTAGTGGCGAATTTTGGAATTAATTTTTTTTGTGGATTCCTTTTCTCCATCCCTTGAATAGTCTAAATCTGAACTTTGGTGGCATTCCAATAATTAGGTCGAGCTAAAAGGTACTCTACATAAGGTAACTTTAATTAGGATCACCCAGTAAATATCAAAAACATATGCAAAAAGAGATGATATATTTGATATTCTATCCTCCTCAAATGACTAATTACTATTTCAAGTGCATATTCATATTAAAATTAGTTTAATTTTAATCAAAATTAAAATAAATAGTTGATTCTTTTAAACTATATTTGCATTCAATTGCCAATATATTTTCACCTGTTTCTAAAAAGCTTGAGAATCTCAGGCTTAAATCTAAGACTTTTTTCTTATATATATATTTTTTTTTTGCTGCTATCATTAAGATTTAATTATAACATGATTTACAGATTCACATGCATAAAATTAATAATAATAACCAAGAAAAATGATTGGTTTATCATCCAGCAGTTAGCTTGTGACTTTTCGATAATATCTAAATTAGAAATGGCAATGATAAAAACACCAGTAATTTGTCTAAATAGATTTTCCTGCAATTTTAAATGCTATCATGAAACATTTTAACTGCTATTTTGTCATATTCCTATTTGTACTCTAATACCCTCCTTCCAATTATCAAACTATTTAAAAACAGTGAGGATATAGCAAACAAACAGCTGGTCAGATAGTATTTTATTGTACTTTCAGAAAATATATATTTTGATCAAATCTAATCTGAGAATATGATTATGTTTGAGGTTTTCCAGTCTGGAAATTTTTTACTTAACTGTGATAGGGCATCTTCAACATATTATTAATTTATGTATATTAAATTCTATATAAAAAAATTGTATAGATTCAGGGATAACTGTAATTAATCTGAATTGCCAACTATATTTGATCAAATTTTTATATTATACAAATATTAATGAAAGAGGGTATCAAATATTCTATGAAAATAAACCCAGATTAATATTATATGATACTATAAATTGCTTGAGCAATAAGTATTATTAAATGCTTTCATGAACCGTGCATTTTTTGTAATCAAAATTATGAAAATTGTCATTTAGATAATAATTTTAATAAAATGTTGCTGGACATATTAATCATCAATTATTAATAGTTACATAATTAGATATTTTTGTTTTTCATCAAAAACAGTTATTCTCATTTTAGATGAATGAATCTTCAATTGTTTATGCAAATAAAATAGATTTTAATTTATAATTTTCTACCTGAAGCATGCCATCTTCACCAGAAAAGAAAGCTGTTGCAAAATGAGACTGAATAGAAAATTTCTCTGCAGTATCTTCCATTGAAATTGGGAAAACTCTGAAAAATTTATTATCAAAAATCAAGATTTTATAATAAAATATCAAGAAATATAATTTTTATAATACTCACAAAGATTCTGGAACAGAATCAAAATTAAATAGAGTAATTGAAGCTTTTGCATTTCTATGACCTTTAATTAGATGAACTGTATATAACTGTAAACTCAATCCATGAATTTCAGCTAAAAAACATAACTGTAAAAGTGAACGAAAACATTTATTTAATATATAAATAATTCTTATGTTATACTATATGTACCCATTAATTTATACTCAATCCATGAATTTCAGCTAAAAAACATAACTGTAAAAGTGAACGAAAACATTTATTTATATACACTCAGTTCTGTTTTCACATGATTCTGATTTAACATGAATTAGAATAAAAATTTCATTCTCTTTTTACACAATTTACTTTGATTTAACACGATTGATACAAATTCTAACAAGAAAAATTTTTTGTATTACATTGAATGCAGTGTTTGCTTCAAATTATTAACTTCCATGTTGTTTCCAATTAGAAAAGAAATATCTGAGGAATTCCCCTAATTATACATATAATTTCAATAGTGAATTTGCAATACAGCAATACCTTGCATAGTCCAGTTAAATGGTTCCTCTTTCTTACCAGACTAATTGAAACCAGACTATTCGAGATATGTAACCTATGGAAAAAATTATAATTGGTTCCAAGAAATTTTCAATTTGTTCATGTTTTATTTAAATTGTAAATTTTTACATTAATAATTATTTCATACGCATTAAACATTAAAATCTTTTATAATAGACAGAAGGGGACAGAAAGGGGGTCTGAGCCCATAAAGACGAGTAGATAAAGAGGGCTTGCCCAACAGGTGAACGCATTCGCTTTCTCCAAGTCGGCCGCTCGGCGCCATTCCAAACCCACAGCAGTGCTCTGCGTAAAAGTGGATTCCACTTGAAGTGGGCTGCCGCAGGCTGATGAATGGCAAACGCCAATATGCCCAGTATTCGTTTCTATTCGCTTTCTCCAAGTCGGCCGCTCGGCGCCATTCCAAACCCACAGCAGTGCTCTGCGTAAAAGCGGATTCCACTTGAAGTGGGCTGCCGCAGGCTGATGAATGGCAAATGCCAATATGCCCAGTATTCGTTTCCATTCAATGATTCAATTATGCATTTGCAGTAAACAACTGACAACATTAGGCACTATAACAAACATTGTTCAGATAAATTTGGCAACATGGAGCAGCAGCCTGCTTCTCTTAGATCGTTATAGTGGTATTCGAGTCATATATAGGTAGTAAGTAGCAAGCATATCTACATTTCATATTTATTCTAAAAAAAATAAATTAAAAATTTTTTATTAATAATTACAATCTGGACTATAGTGAAACCCGGGCTATGTAAGGCAAAAAAAATAAATTAAAAATTTTTTATTAATAATTACAATCTGGACTATAGTGAAACCCGGACTATGTAAGGCATTGCTTTACTTTTTTCTCTCTTACACTGCCATATAAACTTAATTAACAACAAAAACAGCACCAAGGCAAGAACAAGAATCATATATGTAAATAAAAGATCTTAAACAGAAGCACTTTTGATTTATTAAGAAATCCTCCTCAGCAACATTCAAACATACACATTCCGTTTAGAATTTTACAGTGTGGTTATTATAGTAACATTAAATATACAAATTTAAATACATATGCACTAAAGTAATATTAAAAGTGAAGGAAAACAACTTGCTTAATTCAAAATATAAGTTCACACAGCTCTATTAGCAAGTATTATAAAAACTTTTTATTATGGTATAATGTTTTCGGACCTACACTGGTCCCTCATCAGTACCATTCCTTTACAAAGATCATTTACGCGGGACTAGTGTTAAGTCCGAAAACATTATACAATAATAAAAAGTTTTCATAATACTTGCTAATAGAACTAAAGTAATAATATACACTTTAAGAAAATGATAAATTATACACACACTAAGTAAAGTAAAGTAAAGTATATATATAGTACTACTACTATAAACTAAAGTAATAATATACACTTTAAGAAAATGATAAATTATACACACACTAAGTAAAGTATATATATAGTACTACTACTATAGTATATTATATTATATACTATAGTATATATACACTAAGTAAAGTATTTACAGAGGTGTGAAGAAGAGACTAAAAGATTTAGTCAATAGTAGTATAACCGAGCAGTATGATAAAAAGAAAGATGAACCATCTATAGGCTACCTCCCGGTCTCGTATAGGATGAGCAATTACCAAACAGTCAAGAAGATAGCTAAGTCGAAGAAAAAGAAGATTGCAGCTACAAGAGCCCCTACGGTCTTTGATATTTTGAGAAATGAGAAAGATCCTAGGAATGTAATGGAGAAAGCCGGAGTATATAAAATACCTGTCGAAGATCGTCAAAAAATGTCGTATATAGGGATTACAGCTAGGACGCTAAAACAAAGAATAGAAGAGCACAAATCTGATATCGCTAAGGGTAATTTGACAACGGCGCTTGCGAATGAGGCCTAAGATTACCTATAACACTAATTTAATAACCAAATATAGAGCACACTTGGCAGTAGTGACTTCAAAGTATTTTATTTCACAAACGAAGTACTTTCGGTCTATCGACTACTGCCTACTACTTTGAAGTCACTACTGCCAAGTGTGCTCTATATTTGGTTATTGTATAGACAGATATTTGTTGTTTGAAATTTATAATAATATCAGTAGAATTTATATTTAAGTAAATTAAATTTAGTAAATTAATATATTAATATATTAATGTTTCCATTATGAACCTAAAATATTGATTTTAACAAAATTTTGAAAATGATTAAAATAAATTTTATTGATTTTCTTGTTAGAAAGTTGATATTACTTTAATTTTAATAGTTAATTTCATGAATCATTTTGATTTTCCTCTTTTTTTAAAAATTCAATATCAACTCAAAAGATAAAAGGCTAGTGAATGACAATGACGATTAATCTATTAAAAAATTTTCCAAATTATTAAAACATTTATATCTTAAACAAATTTTGAACTAAGGAATAATTACAGAATAAATAATCATATAATTTCCATTTATGATTATTTATTCTTATAAAAAAATTGACTTTTACAGTAATTTAAATTTGCATTTTATTTTTATTACCTCAAATTGTTCTTCAACAAACATTTTTCCTTTAAACACAGGACTAACTTGACTAGGTACAATTTTTCCTTTCAAATCTAAGACTTCTACAAATGGAGTAGATATATAAACAAAAACTAATTCTTTTCTTAGATATCCAAGAGAATTATAAATGATCAATTTACTGTATAAAAGAAAGAAAATTTTATCATCAATTATTAAATAATTTGAAAAATTTATAAATTAAATTAAATTATTATTAGAAAAAATGAGTTTTTTTTCTAATTTCATTATTATTACTGTTTTCAAACTAATAATTTGTTCATTATTACTGTCACTAAAAGGCTCTCTAACTTATTAACTTCAGGATCAAAATTATCCTCTATTATTATTCACTTTCATATTATCAAATATAGGAATATCTATTTATATCATGAAATTATACATTGAAATAGAACATTTGTTTCTACAATATATAATTTAATTTAAAGTTATTAATGGTAAATATTTTTTAACTGGTAAATCTCTACAATACAAGTTTCAATTATAGATTTGTAGATTATATAAGCATTTGAATCTTAAAGATTTATTATATTTGTTTTTTATTTCATTTCATAAATATATAAAAAATTTCTAGTAGTATAATATTTTATTCAAAAAAGTATTTAATTTTCATCTTATGATAGAAAAATTATAATTTAAAATATTTTTATTTTGATTTTATTAAAACTATTTAGTTGTTATTAAATTAATTATATTGATTTCTTTAAATGACAGTTGAGCTGATTTAGTATATATTAAATGACAGTATTCATACAACTGTTGATAAAAAAGAAAAAGACTTACTGAGATTTCTTTGTTGCTGTAAACTGTATAACTAATTTTTCTGGTATTGCACTATGATGCAATTTTATTTCATCCTAATAGTATTAAATTTAAATGCATTATTTTGATATTAATTTTATTAAAAATTAAACTTAAGTTATTCTCATTAAGTTAAAAATAAATAGATCTAAATTTAGAATGAATCATTTATAATAGATTTTTACTATAAAATATATCAGTATGTTTGTATAGTTGAATTAATTATAAATAGAATGTAGAGTTATTACTTCATAATCACTATGGAAATGGTATTTCTTACTGAAAATAAAAACCAAAATATTTTGAGTATCTTTCAATTCAACATTTTATTTCTGAATTATTTACAAATAAAGATTATTGATGTCACATTTAGTTTCATGAATATATGTTGAAAAGATGGAAACATAATGAAATTTTTCATGAAATCTCTGCATAGATTTAAATGGAAAATTTTATTAACTTATCACTTTTTCAGTTCTTACCTATGAAAGTGAATGTAATTATTTTAATTTCTTATATTAATTAGATGTCACTAAAAGGCTGTATACTCTAATATATTTTGTTTTTTATATACTATTGATCTTATCACAAATGATTACATAAAAAAATCTGATTAAAAATAAAAATACATTTATATACTATAAGGACCATATTTTATTTACAATAAGTATCAAGATCATTTTCAGGCCTCATCCTTCTTCAATTGGCTATACCAGGGGTCGGAAAACTTTTGAGACGGAAGAGCCAAACCTTTCCGTCATAACAATTTAAAAATTATTCAAGAGCCATATATATATTTTTACAAATAAGGAAAATTTAAAGTAATATTATAATAAGTTGTATTAATTATATATTTATTAAATGAAGAAAAAACACAAAAAATTGTTCTCATTGGTCTTAATCAGTGTGAGCAATGAGCTGTCTATCATGTGCTAAATCATCCCCTCCACTCCCTTTGATATCGTGGGGATATACAAAGCGTCATGCCTCGCGACGTGTTGCTGAAGCGTGGGGCTTTGCGACATGCTTCAGCAACGCATCGCGAGGCATGACGCTTCGCTTATCTTTAAGATGAGTGTAACTTTAAGATTCGATTCATCTTTACAAGCGTGTTGCGAGGTGTGACGCTTCACACATCTTAATGCCACAAAGTTTTGCTACATCTATAAAACAAATGAAATCACTATTATGTGAATAAAATTTTTTTTTACTAAAAATTTATTTATAGTAAAATTTCATTTATTAATTTTACTTCAGAGCCATATATAGGTACTCAAAGAGCTGCATGTGGCTCGTGAGCCACAGTTTGCCGACCCCTGGGCTATACAGCAGTTCCCTCAAAGAGCTGCATGTGGCTCGTGAGCCGCAGTTTGCCGACCCCTGGGCTATACAGCGGTTCCAATCAAACAATATTTAAATTTAAATTAGTAAAAATAAATTAATAATACAGATATTCCTGACTTTATGAATTAATACATTTATAGTTGATTCTATAAACAAAAATCCATAAAGAGGAAATTTATTTCCCATAGATATATAGGTTACATTTTCAATAATGAAATTTTACCATAATCATGTTAAATAGAGGTTAATAAAAACAATAGTTTACCTACAGAGCATTTAAAATTAAAAAATTATAAAGAAATTATTTATTTCATATCAAATATAGGTGTCCCTTGCTTTATGTAATTAATTGGTTCCATGAAATAATCGATGTAAAGGAGTTGAATTTAGCATGGGTGAGATAGAGATAGGGGTTTCTTCAGAAGAATAAAAAAACATGAAAACTTTACCCCTGTGAGCAAAAGAAATTTTAATGAATGAATGGTTGGATGAATGAATTTAATTAATACAATGCCATAAACACCTAAACACTATATATTTCTGACAGTCTTCAATCCAATGATGAATGGATTTGATCTGGTGAGTTTGAATCATCACTCTCTTGCTTTCTTGAAATCCCTGAGATGATAGGCTGATGATCTTCAACTTTTTAATGAAACAGTTGAGACTCAGCTGATGGGCAGCATTCTTCCTCTTACTATTATAACTCTTTGTATCAAGCCAAAGAATTCTGAATTTTTCTTGCAACTTTGGCACTTCTAGTCTCATTAGGATTATTTTCTTCAATTATTCTGATAGCACTGTCAATGTATTTTAAAAATTCAGTCATTTGTTTTGTTGAAAGCTGTTTGACGGGCTCAGCAACAAAGGGCTCCTGATTTCTGGAAATGGAAAACAACATCATTTATGTTGTTTTCCAGAAGCTTTTCATTAATGATGAGTGGGAATCAAGTAGTTCATCCACATTTACTCATCTACATGAGACAATTTTTAAACAAAAATGTTTTTAATTTAAAAAGTTAATTTATTTTTTAAAATTGCATTATAGCGAAAATGTGTAAAGTGAGACCACATATAATGAGGGATACCTGTATTAAAAAATTTTTAATCATCATCATCATCATCATCACGCATAAATAAGTTTTTATGCAAATGAACTACTGCTTTAGGCATAATTCAGGAATGAAAATTATTTACATTATTTTCTAATGAGACCAGAATGGATAGAGGGCATGCTACTTCTGCTTCCCAGTCAGCCATCTAGAATTTTTCTATTTTGTAGCAGACAACAAAATTTCTGCTATAAAATAGAAAAATTTCTGATGCACTCTGTCCATCATGGTCTCATTAGAACATTATGCAAATAATTTTCATAATGTATTCATTTGTATAAAAACTCATCTACATATCTGTCGATGATGATGAGTAAAAATTTTTTAGATTTTAAATGCTGTGTATGTAATAATTTTTTTAGATGAATAAATCATTGTTTAAATGTAAACTATTGTTTATATTACTCTTTATTCAGCATGATTATGGTAAAACTTCATTATTGTATTTTATAGTTATGTATGTGTTTTGAAATGCTGTAGTTATGAATTTTTAGCATTTATTTATTGCAATTAATGTTCATATTTTCAATTTTGTTGATACTTTGTACTTGTAAAAGAACTTTTAAACTGAGAACTACTTATATATTATTTACAGATTTGCAGCTGTATAATATGTAAATTGATCAAATCATTATGGTATTGAAACATATAAATTATTATGATAACACAAACTAAAATAGAATGTTATAAATAATAAAAATAATTACATCTTTAGCATTAAAATTCATTATCCTACTATAACAATCTAAACTAAATAAATTTTTGGTATATTAATGATAATGCTTAATGTGCTAGTCTATTTATTATATTTTTATTACATAGTTATAAAAGCAGATAAAAACGAATTTGTATGTTTATATTATAACAATCATCTTTTTCTAGTAATGCAATCAAATAAATATGGTTGAATTAGAGAAAGATCTTTGTTGGTAAATAAATAATCAAGTAATTATAGAAAAGGGCTCATATGTCTTTAAATGTAATACTTCCACACATTAGAGAAATTTGTTCATATGTTATGTGTAGATATTCAAACTCTTTTCTGTAATGCAAGTTGTAATACATATATTTACTTATATACATAAATGCAACATTTTATTATTCATAATATTTTATTTTGGTTTGTATGCTTTTATAAGAAGTTATTAATATATATAATATATTAATATATTAATACTTTGTAATTTGTGATTTATATTTAATTATTATTTAATTGAAACTATTGTACATTCAAAGGCAGATAAACTAAGGATTGGAATTGTATTATTTTTAATTCTCTTTAAGTGTATTGCTATTGTTTATTTATTTATCATTAAAATTGTCAAATCAGTAATTTTCTTATCATTTGGAAGTATACACGTGAAAAGTTTCCAATATTAATTGATATTGCTGCACAAAAAATTCTGTCTTGTTTCGGATCAACATACTTGTCAAAATCTGCTTTTTCAAAAACGATCATCATAAAAAAATCAAGAAACCAAATTACAAATGATCATTTAGATGATTGTCTGTGATTGGCCACTTCTTCATATCAACTGACTATGAAAATATTGCAAGCTCCAAACAATGCCAAATTTCACATTAACTTTTTTTTAATCAACTAGCATTTCCTTAATTTATGAGTTTGTAAACAATCTGTTGTTTATTCTAACTTTGGTTTTCCAAAATAGAGAAACAAATATTTTACTTCAATATATTTGTTTTATTTGTTGAATTAAAATAATTAAAAGTGACAAATAAATTTTTAAATGCACAAATAAAGTTTCTAATTTCTTCAAAGTTTTTAGGGCTGGGAGAATGGGTCCTCCGAAGTGAGTTAATGCATTTAACAGCATAGTTGTACATAATCAAATATCAAAGTTTAACCCAACATGTCCTAGGATTTTCTCGTTTATTAAAATGCATAAAGACCCTCCCACGGCCCGGCCCATTGTCGAAAAATTACGCTCCCCAACATATCATATTGAAAAACAACTTGCAAAATGGTGTAACACACATCTGGCTTCGTACCCCTATGCTGTGTCCTCCTCCGATAATTTTTTGGAGAGATTAAAGTTAATACACCCTACACACAGCGGCTATATGACAATTTTAGACTTCAAGGCTTTATATCCCTCTCTTAACTTGCAGGCTACCTGCCTTGTATTTTACATATTTTTAATCCAGCACACCCCAGCAGACAACCGAGACCCAGCTCTCCTGAGAGAGATTGCTTATCTAGTCTGTCACGAGTCATATTTTGAGTTTGAAGATATTTTTTACAAGCAGCACTAAGGGGTCCCTATAGGGAGCCCCATGGCTGGGATTTTAGCAGAGTTGGTAATTAGGGAGGTTGAAATGCAGATAAGCCAGAGCCTGTTTAATGAAATTCTGCTTTACTCCAGGTACGTTGATGATCTGTTTGTAGCCTGGAAACATGACAACATTGCCAGCAACCTTATAAACACTTTACTAGGGCAGAATATGGGCTTAAGCTTAACCTTACACAAGCTAGCCAGACGGAGGTTAATTTCCTAGACATTAAAATCCTAGTGGGTCCCGATAAGTTTAGCACTATTGTCTATGTTAAACCCTCTGCCCCTCCTCTCATTATACCAAGATGGTCATTTGACTCTTGGTCCTTCAAGAAGTCGGCTTTTAATTTTTATTTTAACAGATGTTTAACACACTGCAGTAACAGGTTTCTGCAAAAAGTAGAGTTAGATAGGATCTTCAACCTAGGTAGAAAGCATGGCTACGCTACTGGGTTTTTTGCAGAAATTGTATGTAAAAGCGAGAGAGAAGTTCCTAAAGCAAAACACCCTCTCTGTACAATGACAAACGTTTGCACCCAATGAGTGCATTTTATACTTGACCCCCTGTTACTCTATACTGTACCGGCTACACAATAGTAAAGTGGTTAAGTCGTCATTAAGATCTACTAACAAAGCTAGTACATTCCGCAGGGCTTCTACAATATTTGATGTTATATGTAATGATAAATCTAAAAGACATGATGACTTTAAAACAGGTGTTTATAAAGTTCCTCTAAAAAATTTAAAGGATAACCAGTTAGAAACATACATTGAGGCCACTGCTCGTAATTTTAAACATAGAATAAGGGAGCATAAAGACAGCATCCGCAGAGGGAATCTTTGTACTGCCTTGGCGCAAAGAGTGTTTGAAAAGAATGTGGAGGTCCTCTGGCAGGGTGCCAAGGTAGTGAAGAGCGTACTAAACCACAGGGATTTACCTCTTATGGAGAAATTGCAAATAATTAAGCATAGCAAAAAGGATAGGGTTATTAATATTAGACAGGCGGAGGGAGTTAGTGCAGCTTGGCGGTATGACATTAAAAAGAACTTTTAACTATTTAATTTTGCATTCTCATGTTAATATTGTTTTGCTTTAATATTTTGTTATCTAACTATTTATTTTTCTGTATTTATTTTATTTTTTCTGTAAACTTAGTAACCATTTTTGAATTTTGTTCTAAAGTTTATTTTGTTCTAGAACCAATGTGTTCTTTTATTTTATAACTGTTTGTACAACTGAAGAGGATATGTGTTGTATCGAAAACGTTTTTGTATAATAAAGTTTTATATGTACATACTGCTTTAAGTGCTATTTTATGAACTTTGATCTTGAAAACAGTAAGATAAGCAGTTTATTATAGCTTTGTTTACTATAAACTTAACTAAATATACAGACTCTAAAAATGTGTGAACTCACAAATTTTTGAGTCAAGTATGAATCAACTTTTATAAAAAAACTCAAATTTTCAAATGAGTTCAGTTTTATCTTTAATGATATTTTTAATGATAATGAATTTACCTAAATAGCTCTGTTACAATACAAGAAAAAGTTACCAGTATTTGAGTCTATTTCTATATTTTTATATAATATTTTATAAATTTAATATACTAAAAAATTTATACTTTTTCAAGATTTTAAGTTATCACTAACAATATAGCAGTATGGTAATGGTACAATGGTAAGCAGGTAAATTCAATATTTAAGATTTTGATAAATATAGTAAATAACCTAAAATACCTTTTTAACTCAATTATTCCTAAATTTTATTAAAGATAACAAAAATAATAAAAAATAAAATATAATTCCATAATAGCAAATTCCATTTTAGGCATAAATTGTGAAATGCTCACTATTCACAAAAAATAAAATTTTCTAACAGCAAAGATTTTAATGTGCCAAATTACAAAGTACTAGGTTAGAAAAGTACCAGATTATAAAATACCAAATTATAAAAAGTGCCAAGTTACATGGATTATACTGCAATTCAATATTTTCAAATCAGATTGAGTTTTATTTTGAACCCCAAACTGAGTCAAGTTTTACTTTGAAATTTGATTTGAACAGTTCACACATCTCTAATTATAATTAATACTCTTGAGACTTTTATACATATTTGTGCTATATAATATAATAATCTTGAATTATATTTGAATAATGAAGTTTTGAATACCCATTCTGCATCCTTGGATGAAAAAATGAAAGAAAGAAATAGTAAAGAAGCAGCTTCTACTATTGTTATTGAGAACCTTTAGAATAAAATCCATTTCAGTGATATTCAGGAGGTGATTAAAATCCTCCAAAAAGGCCTTTCAGAAATATGAATATTCTCAGAAATTCCAGAAAATGAAGATTAAAATATGCCTTTATAATATAAATCATAAACTCAAATAGCAATATGATACAACAAATAGTGATTGCCAAACAAGAATCATCAAACTATTCTTTGTAACCAGCTGTTTGCCCATACTAGTCAAACAAACCAAATTAAGCAATATATGTTAAATTCAGTATAATCTACATTTTTTATTTTTATATATTCATTTATAATATGTATGTATCTGAAAATAAGCAAAATATGTGTTCTATAATTTCTGTTTAAAAAAGCTAAAGGTATACTGAATTAAAAAAAATAATATATATTTATTTATTTTCAGTTATATTATTATTCAATTAATTTTTGTTCTAAAATATTTCTGAAATAAAATCATTTCATTGAATAATATGATAACATTTTATATAAATTGTTTAATTCCAATCAAAAAGTTTCACTATTCAAGAAGTAAACAAATAGAATTTTTATAAATCTTAATTGTCATTGACTTTTGATTGGCAATTTGCATTATAGAGTGCTGCAAGATTAAAAATGTTCTTAAATATAAAAATAGAATATCTTGTTATATTTGCAATTGAAGTGATTATTTTCCAATAAATAAGTAAATCAGAAAGAATTATATATAAATAATGTAATAAAAATAATAATAATAAATTTTCCAATATTTTTCATTTTTTATGAAAAAAACATTTTTTTTTTTTAACAGCAAAATTTATATTCCGTAATCTAAAATTTATACTATATATATAATAAATCTACATTCTAAATTAATTAAAATTACATTAAATTTTATAATTTACCATTTGGAGGAAAGCTGAATGAATTTCATTGCCTGAAAGAAGATGAAGGCTGCTTACTGTTATTATATGTTGAAGTTTTTTCAGTGACATAAACATTCTACAAAAAATTATATAGAAAATATATATTAAAGAATAAATATTTATTAAATAAACTCAGCAATAAAAAGAGATTAAGAAAATAAAAATATCATTTAAGTTAAAAGTTTTTGAATCTTATTTATAGATAGATTTGTAAATATGACTTACATTTATTAAATTTATATCAATTTTGTAGAAATATTTATTTTAAAAGTATAAAATTTAATTAAATATCTACTTCATCCATATATTGAATAAAATTAAGCAAACAAAAGTTTTATATAAAGATATACTATTAATATTTTCAATTAACCTGAAATCTATATAAAAAATATCACTATCTTACTATGAATGATACATAACCTTAAAAATTCTGTTTTCAGATATGATAATGACTGACAATTTTGTTTATGAATTACTAAATTATTAACATAATAATAATAATAATAGTAATAATACTTTAAGTAGAAAAAGTTATATTAGTAGAACATTTATTGAACTAAGATGAACTATAGAAGAAGAAAATTTTTATATTGAGCAAAATTGAAAAATGTTTCTATTAAAATGATATAGAATTTTCCTCCTTTTAGTGTTTTCAATAAGACAGACAAGCATGATGAATTGATAAATTTATTGCATATTTTAATTATTTCAATCTAACATTATATATTTGCACATAATATGTAGAAAATTTAGACATTTTACAAATAATTTAGCAAAACTTTTATTTTCTAAAGATTTCATTGAAGCAAATTTAATTGAATACAAAGTGACTTAAATTCCAAAAAAATTTCTCAAACGATCCCAAATTAAAAAAAAGTAAAATTACTTAACAACATATAGCATACTATAAAAGACATACAGTGTTTGCATATCAATGATACAATGGGTCTCCTTGATATGCACCATTCATATAATAAAAATTAATCAATTTGATTAGAATAAAAAAAGTTAAGCACAAACTTTAAATAATACAAACTTCAAGGGAACTTATTCCAAACAAACCTAAACTTTCAAGCCAAATTTCAGCCCTTGAAATATTAACAGAATAATTTAATGATTGAAATAATTTGAATTAATGTTAGCGCTAAAACCTAAACTTTCAAGCCAAATTTCAGCCCTTGAAATATTAACAGAATAATTTAATGACTGAAATAATTTGAATTAATGTTAGCGCCATCTTGTAATTAAAATAATTAATTTATTTTACCGAATCAATGAGTGGCGCCATCTATTAATTAATAATTGAACCAGAATTTTTAACTAATTTATCTGAAGAAAAAATCTGCCTCTGCCCAGGATTGAACCGGGGACCTTTCGGCTAACGTCCCAACAGTCATACTGCTAGACCACAGAGGCCAACAAGCAGATTGATTCTTCAGACAGTTATATTAATTTGAACTAATATTTAACATTAGTTCAAATTATTTCAAATCATTAAATTATTCCGTTAATATTTCAAGGGCTGAAATTTGGCTTGAATGTTTAGGTTTGTTTAACAATTATTTAATTTAATATAATGCTTAACTTTAATGTAAGACTTCTTACTATAAATATAAGCTATAAATAAATATACTGTAAATACTGTAAGCTAAATAAGTAAGATAAACTGTTTATTCAAACAGTTTATAACAACCTATTTAGTTTATAGTATACTTTCATTTAAATAGTTGGTTATTACATATATAAAATTTATCAAAAGATAAAACAAAAAATGGAGTTAACTTATCAAGTTTTGATTTGTCAAAATGATCAAATTAAAATATTTAACAGTAAGATATTTTAATCAAGAGTTAGATAGTTAATGCTATATACCATGTGACCTACTTCATTGTTCATTAATGTGCATGCATGCACATGCAAACAAATATGTATTACTTATATTAATCAAACGGTTCAAGCCAAATATCTCTAATGATCAAATCTGGAATTAATAAATTATTAAATTACAGTTTAAATCAAAACTACAAGGAGCATTATGTATTGAAACAGTCTAAATTTAAATTAATTCAATAAATAAGATTGTGCCATCTTATTTATTGAATTAATTGATTCTTAAGAAATGAACTTTAATTTTTAGTATTTTTTTTTTTTTTTTTTAATTTCAGGAAAAATCAAGCCACCAACCCAGAATTGACCCAGAAACTTTGGTTAGTATATTCCTTCTAGTAGAATTAAGATATATATTATCTGACTTGAGCCAAATTGATCTATCCAGGTTTGCCAGATGGCCCATGGCTATATAGCTAGCCCACCTAGGAGCTCTAGTGTTGGCCTAATCAATAAGCTAAATTTATTATAATACAGTAACTCTATTTAATGTGGGGATACATTCCAAAAAAAAAACCAAGTGCTAAATGAAATAGTATTAAACAAGGTTGTTTTAACACACAAATAATGGGAATAGATGAAACATGGGACTGAGAATAAAATTATATGTACCATTTTTTTATTTTGTAACATGTATTATTACTATTATATTACATAATTATTGACATTTTTTATTTCTAATATCAATTTGTATTCATAGGTTATTCACGAAAATCAAAAATATTCAAGTGTAGTGCTTGAATGGATCATATGTAAGACTAAAGAAAGTATAGCAATTCTAATTAGAAAGTTTAACTGTTTACATAATTATTGACATTTTTTATTTCTAATATCAATTTGTATTCATAGGTTATTCACAAAAATCAAAAATATTCAAGTAAATAATTTATGTTTGTGATGAGGAAAATTCTTCCTCATTTGACACATTTTGTTTTTTCGTTAACAAGTCATCTAACATCATTTGGCTTTTCCTCTTTTGTTCGGCAAGCAATTGCCGATAGCAAGACATCACAACCATGACACTTCGTCTTGCCTTTGAATTTCTATCAAAATTTGGATCATTTTATACAAACTGATTTATAATTTCCATAATAGTGGATAAACTTGTTTTGAGAAAATCTGTTGCATGTTTCGCAGCAGACTTTCATATGTACTGCACAGCACTGATATCAAATGCACTGCAAGATGGCATAGGAGTATCAAAGCAACAAATTCCTGCAATTTCAGATTTATGCGAGTATAAGGGTTTGAAAAGCCATGCCAAAGTGAATTAATAAAAAATATAATGCGGTTTTTTAATTCTATAGTGAAACAGCATTAAATAGGGCAGTATAAAGCAGGGTTTACTGTATTAAAGATTCCTGAAATAGAAATCTGCCTGATGCCATAGTAGTCTACTTTGTTGAGACTTTAGAATGGTAACCCAATCAACCAACTGCTGTTGAAATGATGACTGTAATATCAAAATAATCATTGTATAATTAAATTAATTAAATTTATTATAATAATAAAGCTTAATCATTTGTAATACTTTAAAATTTGCATTTTCAATAAATATTAGTTGAAATATAGCTATATTATAACTTATAACCAATTCTTAAAATAGGAAAATATATGTAGGCATGTGCATAATTTGTAGTTTTCAAGTAATATAAAGAATGTGTAGATTATAAATGATTTAGTGTATTTAAAATTTATTCTTATAATACTGAAAAATTATTTTTAATAAAATATCAAAACAAAATTCTTACCTTTTTTTGCAACTGTAATGGAAAAGAGGTAGCAATTTTTTCTTTCATTAAAAGTTTTTAAAAGATACATCTAAAACAAAATGGAAATTTTTTTAGGTTTTTTTAAAAAAATAATTCTTTTATCAGAAATGTATTATATTAAAAATTAATTTAGATTAAATCAATTATAATTAATTTAGACTAAAATTTAGTTACCCCCTAGCAAAATGTAGCTGGCACTGCTTAGGAAGTTTGAAAAACAGTTATTATAGAGAAAACTGTTATGATTATTTTCATATTGGTTTCAGTTAGATTCAGCCATTCAGATGTTCTTTAATACTATACTCATAATCAGAAGATTCAGAAACTTATGAATCTACTTATGCTTCCATTTTCCAATTTGAAAGATTTTTTGGGATGTATATTGAGATTCCTATTTCTATGATACTGTGTATTACATATGCTACAAATTAATCATATTGTTAAGTTTCATTATACTGCTGGCAGCAATAACTTCTTTAATCAGAAAATTATTCTATATATTGATTTTACTGTTTCAAACATATTTGTTGAAATACAATTTTCATCATAATATTACATCAGAATTTGTATAAAATTTGTTTATTTTCTTAGTGATATTTATTAAAAATACAATTGGAAGCTTATTCAAAAATAGAACTGCTTAATTTTTTCAGTTCACTATAGTTAGGTGTTTTGACAAGCAGTTGCACTGATTAGAAAACATTTAAGATCATTTATGTGAATGTATCTAATATTCTAATAGAATATCACAAAATTTAACCCTTTCACTGCCACACTACTCACTTGACCAATCCATGAATGCCAAACAGATTTATGTTAATCTTAATAGACATGTTACACAATTCCCTCTTGCAGCTCTTCTCTTCTGCTTATATCCATGGTTGGATTAAGGTCATCATCTTGTGTTTGTCAGTATTTTGTCTTTAGTCCAAAAAAACTAAATAAAATATTATTCAGCAAAAAACTAAAAGAAAATATGAAGGGGGAAAAAAAAAGATTCTCTCTCATAGGCATGATTATGAGTCATGCATTAAACCAGGGGTGGGCAATTATTTTCTGCTGCAGGCCGGATAAACAATCTTCAGGATGAAGTGAGCCATATAAAAATTGCAAAGTACCTAAGAGCAAATTTAACCTTACGGCACCGTAATTATTAATTAATGTAATGAAATTATTAATGATAATATTAGATAATCATTAATAATTAATAAAAATTACTTTGACTTAAAATGACTACTCACATTCAAACAAGATTGATTCTTGCACAAACATATTCCTCTCTACATCACAAGGGACAAGAATAATGGTTAAGCCAATTTATCTGCATCAAACAAGATTGATTCTTGCACAAACATATTCCTCTCTACATCACAAGGGACAAGAATAATAGTTAAGCCAATTTATCTGCATTCATGCAATTTATCTGACATTCTTGTTAATCTCATTAATGTGTGAAGCCACTTTTGTGATACTTATACAAAGAATATATTAGTGTATCAATATTATTTTTAAAATATACCTTTCTTATGTTACTTTTTTAGTTTTTGTTTGTATGCAAAAAGTTCAAAAGCATCAGTAGAAACTCTTTTTCATTAGAAACATTAGAAAATAATTCATCCTATGAAATAATTAATTCAGACAATTTTTTTTTTAAATATAAGTATTTTAATAAACTGATTGATGGCTTACAACCTATTACATAAGAATGTTATAAAATATTAGACACCTATGCAGTTAATTTTGTAAAAACAAATTTACAACTTAATGTGAATGGTAAAATTTACTATGTTTAATGGTTAATTATATCATCAAAATTTGAAGTAATCTTGCTAGTGTATACATACTCTATACAGAGTATCCATTATTTTATTTTTTCTTTTCGACTAAAATTTTATGAACATGGGCCTTGAAATTGTAATGTGTTCTAGTTTATGCAACCTAGAATGAGTTCTAGGTTTAAACGTTATGGTTATACTATGATGCTTTGCAATCTGATACAAAAATGGCAGTGTTCAAATCAAGCACATCCTTGATTCAAATAGCAATGTTGAATTTTTTATTGAGGCATTTAAAGATTATAGTTAATATTATATAAACAAGAATAAACAATCAAATTAGAACACAGCATGACAGATGTTCTAGGTGCCAACGAAACGTTAGCTTTGTTGGACTATAAACAAGCCTTAATTCTTGATTTATTTGATTTCTATTTTAATATTTTCATATATTAGGTTTCTGTTTAACTTAAAACAGATAAGAAAGAAGGCGAGGAAAGCTTTGTTTATGTTGGAATTTTCATCAATAGTATTATCTCTCTTACTGGATATAATAGAGTTATGACAAGATACAGTAATAAGGCTTTGCTTGCCGATTAATGGCAACACTACGATGTGTATACAAAAGCAATATAATATATATATGTATGTATATGCAAGTGGTAAAGTTGAATTAGAGAATTTAGTAATAATTTTGGCTGTTGTAAATATGAATCGTTATAAATTGAGGACTACCTGTATATAATTTAGTTTAATTTTGATTGTTTCTGCACTTATTATTTCACTTTCTAGACTCCTGATATGTTATTTACCCAAGTCACTTCTAGTTTTCAGCCATCATTTTGATGAACACTCAAGCAAATATAGTTTATTATGCTGGAGCAACATGGTCTAAACTGCTCCTGGTATCAGGACCTGATATTCAGACTTTAACCAATGCATTTAGTTTTTGACCCTTGCACATCACGCTATTATAAGTATAGGACAATCTGCACTTTACTTTTTCATTTGTATACATATATAGAAATATAAAAACTTGAAATTTTTAATAATAATCATTTTGAGATAGAGTTGAAAAAGTAATTATGCTTATTCCCTGACATCTGTAAATCCAACATTACTTAAAAAAATTTTCAAAACCTTTTTTGTGCTATAGAACATATATTTAGAATTCCAAACATATTGGTTCACAGCATTTAAAAGTTTATATTATTTGATTTATTCATGTTTTGTGTATTGCTTTTTGATCTTAAGCATCATATGATTGATACAATATCATTCCTTCAGTCAGGGAAGAATATGGCACTATTACATAAATGTATAGGTGCAATTGTCATATTTCCATTACTTAAAAAAATTTTCAAAACCTTTTTTGTGCTATAGAACATATATTTAGAATTCACAAACCCTGTAAATCCAACATTACTTAAAAAAATTTTCAAAACCTTTTTTGTGCTATAGAACATATATTTAGAATTCCAAACATATTGGTTCACAGCATTTAAAAGTTTATATTATTTGATTTATTCATGTTTTGTGTATTGCTTTTTGATCTTAAGCATCATATGATTGATACAATATCATTCCTTCAGTCAGGGAAGAATATGGCACTATTACATAAATGTATAGGTGAAATATGACAATTGCACCTAATCTCATTTAATCATAATCCATTATACTAGGGGATTTACGCAATTCAAATAATCCTAATCTAACCAAATTTCCCCCAGTGGTTTATTTCTGAATAAACCACTGGGGGGGAGTTTGGCTAGATTAGGATTATTTAATCTCATTTAGTTTTCGATTCAAAATTTTTGTTAAAAATTATTTTTCTGACTTATTCAGAAATTGAGGTATATAAAAAAATCTTCAGTCCCAATTATTTATATAAGTTGGGAATACTTGTACATTTTAACACCAAACTACTTTTATGATCATATGGAGATTCTTTAGTTCATATAATTTTATTTACATAATATTATAATATATAGTATATTATTTATAAATTTTTAAAATAAAATTTTTTAGGAAATTCTCTTATATTAGACAGACAATGCTAAACATATTATTGCACTCTAGTTTGTTATTCCACACCAATAAAATCCTCAGGTGAAAATTATAAATCACACTGTAATGTATTACACACTGAATGAAGCCATACTATGTGAAATATTCACATAGTACAGCTTCATTCAGTATGTAATTCATTACAGTATGATATATTAGTTTTATCTTGTCTGTTTGCATGAAACAATTTGATTTCCATTGAATGTGGGAGATTTTTATAGGAATCTGTTGAGCATTTTTTATTTTGGTTAAAATTGATTATTATTATATTCAGTGTGGTAGAAATGAATTTCATCCCATTGTTCTAAAAAAATTATATTCATGTGCAATTCATATTTGAAATATTTATAGCATTACAGAATCTGAATTCTTAAGTGAATAATGTAATAACAAAATACAAATGTGAATATATCTATATAAATTCTAGTTTAAGAAATAGAATATTAAATTTAAATGAAAAAACATCTAAAAAATAAATTTTAAAATAGTTTCAAGCAATTAATATTCAATTTAAACTAGAAATACAGGATAAATTAAAATACAGGCTCATCCTGTCCTATGAAAATTTGACTTTATATAAAAAAATTCTGCCATCCAAAATATTTTAAAAATCATTATTATAATTTAATATAACTGTAATTTTATAATGCAGTATCACAACAATGATTATGACATAAGTATAATAAGAATGAACATTATAAATACTGTTACTATTAATAGTGAACTATTAATAATAGTACTATCCTATTACAATATATATTATAAAAATGTATTATATTAACATAGTTCTTAAATATCCTATACACAAAACAGGGATAGGTGAATTGCATAAATTTGTTTTAAAGCTTTTTTTATTACAGTTATTATTGAAACTATAAGAGGAATTTTTTTATCTTATTAAACTGATATTTAAATTATTAATTATTATTTGGTTACTTAATCGTATTATGTGTAAGATATGAAATTTGCATTAAGGTGGAATCTTGAAATTTTGTATGTTAATAAATCTTCAAAGAATAAACATTTTTAACAAGTGTGTTGATCAGATAATCTTAAAATTCTAATGCATAGTAGTGAACTGGAGTCGATTTTTACTGCCTTGTGCAAGCCATTTGTTAAATTTTTAAGAATTTTGCAAGCCAATTATTAAAAACAAAAACGATTATATACACATGGATATTTTTATTTATTTCTTTCTAATACTATTCATATTCCAGAGAAAGATATGCTCACTTGATGATTAAATTGTAATCTGACAATGGCTATAAACTATTGATTGGCATTTGAACAGTAAGCTTATATATTTCACTGAGTAAATCAGTGTTTTGTAAGTTTCATTCTGAATAAGTCTCAATAATTGCAATTGTCTGCAAGTCTATGATTGTGATTAACAACCATAAATTGTTTGGTTAAATGCAAAAAACCATTGCATTTGGTTCTAATCTAAAAAATCTCAAGAATAATTGATAATTTTTCAGAATAAAAAAATTGATTTAATAGAGAAAATGATGATTGTATAATTATGTATTATTGAGATAGAAGTTACTACTACTATTTCTTATAACTGTATGTAATAAACTATATACTACTTCTACTGATCAAACTAGTTAAACATCTATAAAACAAGCACTTTTTGCCAGTGTAGAACAATTTATTAAAACTTAACAAATGTTTTTCTGAAAAGCATTTGTTAAGTTTTAATAAATTGTTCTACACTGCAAAAAGTGCTTGTTTTATAGATGTTTAAGTAGTTTCTTATAACTGTTAAAAAAATAATGAAAATGAGATATTAAATTCAATGTAACTATTTGCCATACAAAACAAATTTATTAAAAAGTTTTTTATAAAATTAATTTTATTTAAATTATTTTTAATTTTTTACAATTAAAATTTTATATATATAGTTGTCAAATAAATTAAGAAAAAATAACTACTGTTTACTTTAGTGCTATCAAAAATAAATGATATCAGTTTTATATATTGTTAATAATCTGATACTGTTAGACCTTGTTCTTGTTTAATGCTGTCTCAGTTAACATTGTTTCTTTCTTATGTCACAAAAAAATTTAATTAATTAAATAAAAAATTAAATCTTTTAAGGCAACAAACAAAAAAAGGCCTATTTTCTTGTTTCCCTTCATAAGAAACAGAGAAAATTAAATAAAAATTTATAGTAGTTATAGAAAATCAGGTAACCACATTTCATATGAGCATAACTCAAGTATACAATATTTGTCTATGGACACTGTTAAACTTTAATGCATATAGAACAGTCATCTTACTTGACTAAGTGGAAACATTTTGGTTTTCCAATCAGATGACTTGATATTGAATTAAGATCTCATCCATTGGAAAATTTAAATGAAGGATTGAGGTTTGGCTTCTTGGTCCTATCTTCTGCAGCCCAGTTGACTTCCATAGATGTAAATTTTGTGATAGGACTTGGAATCGCCTTGATATTTGATAATTAGGAAATGATTGAGAACTGGCATTAAAAAATTAATAATGGATGTAACACTTATAAATTCTAAACTGTTTTTTAATGTCCATAAAGAAATACTCATTTTACACTTATGGCAGGATAAATTAATTTATTTCTTTAAAAAATGACATTTATAATAACTTAGCAAAACAGAAAAAAAAAAAAAAAACTGGGAAAATTTGTTATTGAAACAAAATAATAATATAATGAAGTTTACCGATCTAAAAAAAAACTGGGAAAATTTGTTATTGAAACAAAATAATAATATAATGAAGTTTAATTATTTTGTTGTGATGAAAAGAATGACATGATGAACTAGTCTGACCAACTTGCTTTATAAAAGTTTAGGATTGTCAGACTAGTTCATCATTAGTTGATTGACTTAATTGAAAATTCCATATGTTTATTTTATTTTATTATATATGAACTTATTAAAGAATTAATTAATTTTTTTGTTGATTCATTCATACTGTTTTGTAAAAAATCACTCAAGCAAAAATTACTCTTCTTTAATTTAGTCAAATCATTGTTTTTTACTTGCTTTCCATTTGGCAAATGTATTCTGAATTGATCTGAGTAAATACAGTATTTTAAATGATTTTTCTCAAAAAGGTTATACAGTATTATTAAGAATTTTATACAATTTAGTTTCAATGTTTATCTTCAAGTAATTTATTTATATTTATTTTATCTTACAATCAGTTGAATGTCCTGTAATGAAGCAGCAAAATATAAGATTTGCTGAGTAATTAAAGAAAAATTCTATGTAGTCATGGTACCAGTTGTAAGATATTATATTTATGCTTTGCAGTAATGATTATTTACTTTTAGTTTACAAAAATATATTTAAAGAATTTTTTATTTTTATTTTTTTATTAATTCTTCTAACTAGAATGATTTAAAATTAATATTAAAGCTATATATAGCTATATTAGTAGTCAAAATTTTTTCTATAATAATTTGAATATTTTTATTTTTAAATGGAATTATTACATTTAAAAATTTTTGATTATCATTTATATAATGATTTTATAATAGTTTCATGAAAATCAATTTTCAGATACATATCCCTTGTTTTAAAGAAAACTAATGCATTATTCATTGATATATTTTTTATACAAGCTGGCATGTGGGAACAGGTGATATTGAATCTTTAATTTCAAATTCATAGTTTTCATTAACCAGACTGTAATGATGTCATCTTGTTCTCGGTAAATACCGTTTTGTTATCATGGAGCATGGGTGGGTATGCATCATGCTTTTGTAGTAAAAACATATTACAAAAATATGATTGTTATAAAGTTGTGCAACAAAAATTTCAGCATCATGATCCAGTTCTGTCAGTTCATGCTATAAAGACATGGATTGCAAATTTTGAAATATTAGATTCAGTAATGAGTAACAAGCATCCAAGACCAAGAAAACATGTTCAAAATGTTAGATATTATCGAAGCCTCATTTTGGCAAAATCCACAATGTTCTGAATAGTGATATGTCATGTCATTAGATTTTTTTTGTTCTCTTTGGGCAAAATATTGGTCACAGATTTAAATTTTCATCCATACAAGATTCAGACAGTTCAGGAATTGCAAGAATGTGATTTGAATAGGAGAGTTATTTTTGCCAAAAAGTTTTTAGCAACATGTAACAAAAATCAAACATTTCCTGGAAAATCTTTGATATTAGATGAAGTGCACTTTATCTGAATGATTCTGTTAACAAATAACTGCCAGTACTGAGCTACAGAAAATCCATGCCTCTACCACTAGCAACTGTTACTTAGTAAAAAAAGTGATAGTGTGGTGTGTGGTGTCATCAAAAGGAATTATCAAGCCATATTTTTTGAAGATGGCAATGGCTGCACAATAATTGTAACTTCAGAATGATATATGAGTATGATTCAAACATTTCTCAGCTTTGAACTAGAAAACTATTCAATGAACAAGTCTATATTATTTCAGCAGAATGGAAATACAGCTTATATTGCAAAAATATCAATTGCCATTTCATAAAAGCTTTTTGGAAACTACATAATGACTAGGAATGGTGATATTTAACTTGTGAGATCACCAGAACTTTCAGTATGTGATTTCTTTTATGGAGGATTCTTAAAAATGTGAATGTTTGCTCATTATCCTCATTAATAAATTAAAGATAGGATTTATGAAAAGATTCAAATGATCTTCATTGAGACATTGCAGCAAGTTATGATGAATGTTCATTTGTGAATACAAGAATGCATAAAGAGGAAAGGTGGTCAGATGTTATCTTTAAAAAATGACTTTGATGTATAGTAGGTGATAAATGGCATAGTTATAGCCTTTTGATAGCCATGTCTGTATGAAAATAAAAATTATCTAAAGTACATTACACAGTTATTATAATTGCCTATTTTACAAATTACCTGTATTAACTTATCCTACTTTAATCCATAATAATTTTTATGCAGATAATTTATCATTATAAATAATTAAACTAAACAATATATAAGAAATAATAGAATTATTTCTTAATTGTTTTATATGACATTTAAAATATTCTCAAATTTTAATTTTTTTCACAATTTGAAGTGAAATTGATATATCAGTTTGACTACATTTGATATTGCATTGCCTTGGCCATCCTGGATAAATTGCTGAATATTTAAGGCTCCCAGTTCCATTTTTTGATAATTTATGACTGCCACAAACAGCTAGACAATTGATTTTTATTATAGTATAATAGTCACTAAAAACTTCTCAAACAATAAACACAATACATTGATTATTAAGCCCTTTAGCAGTTAAATTCTTTATTAACAGAAATGTTTTTAATGCACTTTATCCTGTTCTTAGCATCTATTACAAATGAGAAAAAATGTGCTGATTTGTATGTTTTCTTAAATTGGAGATTGATTAAATATCATTTGTCAAAAATTTTTGATTTTTTTTTTAAATATAGAAATAATCATTTTTAAATTTTTTATATCTGCTACTAAAATTAATATATATATAAACATCATATATGAGTTGTATTTTCTGTTATATATTACAAATATAAAGATATACTTAACATCAGTTCAATAACACAAAAAGAAATTCCATATTTAACAAAAGAAAATACAGATAACCCTCAATTTACACCAGGGTTTGATTCCACCACAGTTTGTAATTCAAAACTTTATAATATGAAGTAAAACTACAAGTCAGTTCCTGGAAATTTCCACCCATTTATCAATGGCAGAGGAAGACACATTCAGGTGGTCCTTTTTTGTTCTATTTACAGAAGCTTCTATGAACATGTATAAATTCATGTAAACCATGTGTAACAATAACAAAATCTATAATGGTATAAATTTTGTAATTTTGAAACTACATAATTTGAATCTTCATAAATCGAAAAATAATGATCAGTATAAAGTACTGTGATGATTAACATATTTAAATTATGATTACAATGAGTTTTCAACTACATGAATAGCTTTTTGGTTGTAGAGAATTTGAAACTGTTATTATAAACATATTAAATATCAGAAAATTTAATTTTGAATAGTGCTAAATATTTATTTGTATTATTCTGCTTTACAATCAAGTAAATGCTTTTTACTCAAGTAAGTAAAAAAGCACTCAAATCTGGAAAAGTTAAGCCTATCTTTATTGAATTGGCATTTCTAACTCTTTTTGTATAATCAACAGATCAAGTCTTCCTTTGATCTCATAATGGTTCCAAAGGAGGGTTGAAAATATTAGTCAGAAAAGTACTTTTTTGATTGATTTGTTTGCTGACTTCAAATAATGGAACTCAAAAATATGAGTTTAAGCTAAATCTTCTTTTCCTAAATCTACTGAACTGTGAGTATTGTAAAGTATATAATTTATTGTGAATTTAGTTTTATGATGCAATAGAAAATATGATGTATAATTTTTTGAATGTATTTACAGTCCAAAAAATTATGCAAAATTGCAATATTTATCAAATGCAATTTTGCAATTGTATGCTTTTTAACAATTATCCACTACAATATGGAATCCAAATCAGCTTGTCATACTATGCTTTTGGATATCACTGCAATATTTGATGCATTTCCATTCTCCATAACAGATTACTAGATAAGTATTGTATTGATTACATTTTCATATTCTGGATTATAAATTATCTCTCTATCAGGAAAATCACTATAGTTATGGCCCTTATGGGGGTTCAGATGAATATAAGCTGCTAGTTGGAATTGCTCAAGGATCTGTACTAAGTGCTTTATTATTTGCTTTGTACATTAAATATTTCATCTAAATTTAATAATTTATATTATTGGATATGCTGATGACTTAAAACTAATAAATGTTGATAAGAATGCAATTGTTGAAGACGTTTATGTATTGGTCTTATAGCTCTCTCAAAACAACTTAACTTTCAATATAAAAAACATTTTATATGGTACAGACTGTCCTCAATTTATGACCAACTCGCACTTACAATAGCAATGCCATCAATAAATTTTGCTATTGGCTGTTGATTTTTAAATTATAATTTAAAAAAATTTTTTATATTTACTTTTACGTTAATAAATAAATAAATATATATATATTATTTATATTTTTGGAATTTAGGCAATAACAGTTTGTTATATTTTTATACTGTATCTTCTAATATATCTATTTCTATTCTAATTTGCTTAAAATTTAATTTTTTTTAAATTACCCATATTTTGACTATTATATTGCCTATAATAAGTAAAGAAATATAGTATTTAAGGTAATTCATAGTTGAGCAAGATTTACAACTGCTATAGTAATAGTTTTTTGTTCAAGTGAAATGGAGAAATTAGTAAAAATGTCTTTTGGACTACTATATTAAAAGGGAAAAATACTACTATATATTAAGTTTTCAGTTTAAATTCAATCATTAAAAAATATTTTATATTAATTTTTAGCTAGAGAAACAGAGTTTTTCTATTATTATAACTTTAATACAATACAGTATTTATTTTCTCTTCTAATATTTCTAAATAAATTATTGTATTATGAAATGCAGGCATATTTCCTTAGTTTTTTTCCCCCCTCCAAGTTTTCAATTAACCAAATATCTCTTCATGTTATAATCCTATTTAAACTTTCAAACCAGTATTATTACTAAATTGAGAAATGCCTATTCATATTTAAAAGATCAATTAATAGTTGTTTAACTAATATAAAAATTATGATATTCCATCACTTAGATCTGAATTAAAGACTTGTTTTTAAGAGGATCATTTTAAATGTACTATATTCAGATGCAGAATATTTTTTTATATTTAAAAAAGTTTTAGAGATAGATTGTGATATTTTTTCCTAGTATCTGTATTCATACTAACCTAAGATAAAATTAATTCATTTGCTTATTACTTTTTCATATAGATTCTGAATTAAAGGTTTGTTTTTAAAAATTTAAATGTAGAAACTGAAGAATGATGATCTTATATACAATAGATATAGATTCTGAATTAAAGGTTTGTTTTTAAAAATTTAAATGTAGAAACTGAAGAATGATGTTCTTATATACAATAGCCTAGATATTTCCTATGGCATCATTTTGATTTCTTATACAGTACTTTATTCTATATTCTTGTAATGCTACGATTTTTACAAAATTTTTATATATGACTAAATGGAGTTTTTATATATACTGTATTTGTACACAAAAAATTGTTGGATAAGAAAAAGATTATGTTGATATAAATTTGGGGGAATAAAAAAAAAGGGGGGGAGGAGCAATATATGTATTTATATATTATATATGTATTTGTACACAAAAAATTGTTGGATAAGAAAAAGATTATGTTGATATAAATTTGGGGGAATAAAAAAAAGGGGGGGAGGAGCAGTTTCCTACCACTATCCCGTCCGGACATGTATTTGTCTCTCTTAATTTATTTCAACAAACATACATTGATTGTGATGATGGCCTGAAACTATTATTCTGACTTGTGTTTATTACTGAAATAAACTGTTTCAGTATAGGTGCAGTCTCGCATTTTTCAAGTAAAGTTTTTTTGGAAAGCAGATGTGGATGCCGACAGCTGCAATATGTGACTAATTTAGAACGTGGTGGTGTAATCTGCTTTCTGTTTATGTTATCAAAGCAGGATAAATGGCAAATGTTCGTGATATAATAACTCATCGATCGAAATTTTATATTCAAGCAAGTTTCGGATATAGGAAAATCATTTTTATTGAAAAATTGCTAATATTCATACAAAGACAGTATGCTTTTTCAACAATAAATTTTTTAATACTAAATCATTTTTATTGAAAAATTGCTAATATTCATACAAAGACAGTATGCTTTTTCAACAACAAATTTTTTAATATTTACAGGTACATGATATACAGCAGGAGTAGCCAACTTGTTTGTCATTAAGATCAACTTTATATGTTAACAGAGTTCACAATCTACCTTCGAAATTCTTCGTTTGATGGTGAGAATAGAGATAGGAGCCAAAACGACATTAGCCCAAAACCAGATATCCGGCAGCGGCGACGGTTTTATCCTTTTATTTTACTCATAAATCTCAAACACAATACTTCACTTCAACTCTCACAACTGTCAATTCAAAGGCGCCATGTTGGCATCGTCAGCGAATTTAGAATTTTGTCTTAAATGCTCTGCCGCTACCGGCTATTTTGTTTGGCCATACTCAACAATAAAGCAAAAGTTTGGCTTTAATTGTCTATAGAAGGCACTACAGTACAGTAAGACGAATCATCCGAAACTTATCATGTTGGCATCGTCAGCGAATTTAGAATTTTGTCTAAATGCTCTGCCGCTACCGGCTATTTTGTTTGGGCCATACTCAACAATAAAGCAAAAGTTTGGCTTTAATTGTCTAGAGAAGGCACTACAGTACAGTAAGACGAATCATCCGAAACTTACGAAGATCGACTATAAATCGTCCCGCGATCGACCTGTTGGCCACTCCTGACTATACAGTATTTGATAACTTTCTGCCTAGAGAAAAATATTTAATGTTAATAACAGTTTATCTTGCTGTACTATAACCACTGTATTTAAAATATGTCGTTTTTCAGTGATAAAATACATTTCATCAATAATTGAAAATATAGATTTATACCATTCTATTTAGTGCGTTCTCTTATTTTGAAATTAATAAACATACCTAAAAAAAATTCAAAAAGGAAAAGGCGAAGATATGAATACAGTTGATTATATAACTAGTTTTAGTTGATTATACAGGATTATTAGATTTATTCTTTAAGTTATGACGTCATTTCTTCGTACCATCTAAATGGTTTTTTTTTTTTTTGGAACTGTAGTTGTATTTTTATTTTTATTAATTCGTCATTTACAAAATATAATACAGTATATAATTTTCATTATTAAATTTAAAATTTCGTTTTATAAATACTTGGTGTAATGTAAATACAAAAATATTTTTACTTACGAATTTATATGTAAGTAAAAATATACACGTAAGAATTTTTTTATGTTTTTATCTCCTGTTTTGTTCAAACCATTAATAAATACTTTTATTAGAAGTTTAATAGTTTTTTAATTTGAATCTTTACAAAAGTAAACTCAATTTATCTATATCATTTTGATTCTTTATTTTTGTAAAAATTTGCTATTCCTCATATATTTTAGTAAATATAGTGATAAATATTAAATTTAAATTTTAGTAGTGTTGTAAATATTGTTATTTAATAAGCATTATATAATTTGATTAAAATGCATAACTATAAATTAAAATATAGTAGTTTATTTATATACAAAATACAATAAATACGTTAACAAATATCCAAAGTTTATTATGCCCGTCTAATATCAATAGGAATGATACTAAGAGTTTAGATTCATTCCTATTGATATTAATTTTGTTTCCAAAGAATTAAGGAATTCTTGTTCTTTCATTAATACTTATTGAATTAAGCATAGAATTTAACAGAACAAAAGTCTGTTCGTCTCAAATTTGATTTAAATTAATCGGTTTCGTGTCATTTTTTGTAAATCAGTTTTTATTAATCATGGGATGAATAATGAAAAAATCTATGAATTTATCCAATTGATTCCGAGTTTTTTCAATAAGCGGCTATCCATTCTTTATCCCGATTCAATTAAAGAAAACTTTTAGATATTATTTTTCTATTATGAAAAGTAGATTTTAAATTTGATATAAATAATTAAAGATTTTTTTTCAAAAGGAAACAAAGTAGAATCACTTTTGCTGAGATCTCATATATAAGGTATTCCAGAAAAAATATTTCACACTTGTATATTTATCGAGAAGTTTTGGATGAAATCTTATCAGTTTTTTGTTTAAAGTTATAGAGTAATAAAAAGAAAAGTACACACTTTTAAAAAATGAGACTTCTTTTAAAAACTAATTTTGCCAGAAATAAGGATTGTTGTTTAAAATATTTATCTCATCATAGTCGTTCTTATTTTCAGGTTGAAACTGAACAGATTAATCATAGCTGCAGTAAAATGCCCTTAGGCAGTATTGTTACTATATCAGTAACTTTCAGGATCATTCTTCGTTCCAGTCATCTCTTTATTTATAAAAATTAATTGAAGAGCATTTTTCATTTTTAAAATTACTGAACTTAATATATTTTTTAATAATTCTTCTTTCTGATGAAATTACTATAATTCTTAAAATTTTTATTAAAAATAGTGTCGTTTTCTTATATTTAGTATTCTATATTTATCTTAGTAATTTTTTTTTTAAATTACCAAGACATTCTTTATTCAGAATTATTCTCCGAACATATTATCGAAGTTTGGCATATTCCTCTTGGTGCATCCTATATAATGATAAGTTCTATTTATGTAGCTAACTAGCAGAACGAACGGTGCACTGCTTGGACGTATCTCAGGTTGAGTTATTTCAGGAAAAATTTAAGTTTTGATTAATGCGACTGATAACCGAAACTTAAAAACAATGTTTACTTTTATCTGCAGTTTCAGCTGTTCATCTTACACGTTTTTCTTCAAGATGATGCTTTCATTCTTTAAGATATTCATGATCTCGTGACAGATTCGTTTAATTTGGATTTATCTCTTTCTCTAATGAAAAAAGTTATAATAATTCTGTACTTCGGAGGCATATGACATTCTATCTAATTTCAAAAAATTGGACATAATATCATATTCCTCTGAGGTACAGAATTATTTTCATTAGACGATAAAATTTAAATACTCTATATGTGTGTGTTAGTTAAAATTCGTATAAAGAAAATTAAGCAATAATGAACTTAGTTTTGCTAATATTATATTGAGGATTTTATCATCAGGTATTTGAATTCTCCTGATCAAATCTCCGTAATCAAGAAGTTACGAAATCTAAAGAGATATTAAACAATTATTAAGTTAAGACAGAAAGAATTGTTTCAAATTTAGTCATTAAGCACTTACCATTTAAGATTACTCAACACAAATAAGCATTATAGTACTGTATAAGATGAATTTGTATTTGTCAGCATTGTATAAAATTTCGATGAAATTTTATATGAATCTCCATATAATATTTTTAGTACTGTATTTGCCGACATCACTGAAACCAGAATAATTTCGATTATTTGTAATGCAATAAACTTTTAAACAACCAGAATAAAACTTTTAAATATAGGACTAAAGAAAAATAAATTTGCTTTGAATTATAAGAGGAGAAAGTAAATATCAGATATTTTGAAATTGTTTAATTTTATAAATAACGAGAGTATTTTCACTTTAAAATTTAGTCAACAAAATATTTTTTCAAAACTAGTTAAACTTGCTCTAAGATACGAAATTATAAAACATTATATTTTCAAAATAAATTGCATAAATATAAAACGAAAACATTTTATCAGTAATAATTTTCAAATATTTTCATGTAACGATTTTAAATATTTTATATATACTGTAGTTCTGTTATATGCTAATATTTTTTCTTCTTGGAATAGATTTGAATAAAATGATTTTTTATAGATTTAAATATCATTCTTGTATTGGTAAAATATATTTCAATCTATTTCAAAAACAACCTATTTTTTCAGTACTTGGTTTGTTTTTTTACATATTAGATAATTTTGCTATAGATTCATTTATTATTTATTGTTCATTGCTTTTCTGAAAAATATCTTCCAATAATAATATGAAAACATTTTTTCTAACATACGTTATAAAGTACGCTTTATTTTAGATCTGTTTATGACAAAATTTACAAAGGACTTTGGAATATTGAATAAATAATATTGCTTAAATGTAATCAGAATCAGTTGAGACTTGCTCAGATTTCTGGGGAAAAGTAGAAAAAATTTTTTCTGTTTTCGAATAACTGTTTTTTTTTTTTTTTTACTAATTCTTTTGGAATTTTGAATAATTGTTTCAAATTTGCATTTTATGTCCTACTGAATATATATGTTTAATAAAATGTCATAGTTATGTAATGACTATGGTAAAGACGAAAACACAGTTGCGATATTCATCACAAATACAGTTGTGATGAATATTCGCCTATAAAAAAATGTTTGTCAGATGTCGATATGTACGCCTATTTTCTGAGATTCTTCTAGTTGTTGGGAACGACGAAAGTTTGTGAATTTTGTAATAAGGACGACGTTTCACAATATTGAGAGAAGCGTAACAAGTTCTTCCAGTAATAACGTATACGCAAAAACAAAAATATTAACTCGTTATACCACTGCACTTTACAAAACAGCACACATACTGACACTATCGGCACAAGCCTGCACGAATGTTTCGCGAACGTTGAATTTTGCAAGGTTGTGTCTGTATGACGAATGTTTTTGTATTTTGGTGTTTGTCTAAATACCGGTACGGGAAAATTTTGGAGTTAGGAGAGTAACAAACATTAGCTAAAATTATCTATCTATACCAGGGCTATCCAGCGCTGTAATGAATGCGGGCCAACATAAAATTGTAAACTTCCTTAAAATATTGAGGTTTTTATATATTTAATGAAGCTAATGAAGTTTTATTATTTAAATACCTATCTAGTTTCCTATTTCCATTTTCTAAAATATTTCTTATTTCAATGATTAAAATTTCTTGACCTGCTCAATGATCTTAAAAAAATTTCTGAGCGAAAAGAAGTCTTACATTTTTATGCTATGACCTTTGTGCTTATTTATCATTGTAAATATCGTCTATTGTATATTATTTACTAACTTTTTTGCTTAACAACTATCGTTAGAATTAATATATTTTGTGTGTCCTGAGACCAGTTTTTTCTTCAAATATGGTCCAAAGAAGCCAAAAGGTTGGACACCTTTGATCTTAGATATGTGCCGAATGGAAAACATTTTTTGATTGGGATTCGACGAACATTGCATTTGTGTTTCCGTTTCAGCGTGAAATGAAATTTTATCAGATAAATATTGGTCATAATAATTTCTGTAGTAAAAAATAGTAACTACAATAATTAGCTTTAGAATCATTATTGTTCTTCTTGATAAAACATTTTGCAATAATCTGTTTCAGTTCATTAATGTGAGTTTGGTTATAATTGCAAAATATTTGATAAGCTTGCTCATTTTTAAATTTGTAAAAATCCAAAAATTAAAAAACTTGATAAAACATTTTGCAATAATCTGTTTCAGTTCATTAATGTGAGTTTGGTTATAATTTCAAAATATTTGATATGCTTGCTCATTTTTAAATTTGTAAAAATCCAAAAATTTAAAAAAATAATTATTAGAATAAATATTTTAAATTTATATACAACTAGTATAAAGTGTGTCCACTTTGATTACGCATCATAGGGAAATTAATGCAATTTTAGATTATACAATTTCTTGTTCCTCTGTGCACTAATTTAAATAAAAATGATTCGTCGCGAAAGTTTGTGATGCGATAAATGGATAAAACCGATTTTATTTCTGTTCGCTGAACAAATCGTAGAAAAACAGCATTAAAATAACGCGTGTTAAATTTCCACTAAGAAATCGAGTTCTATTCTAGTTTTCGGATTTTTTAGAAAAAATCCGAGCTCAGTTTATTGAAACCATCCTTAAATCTATCCGGAAGATTCCATCAAAGGTGCAGTTGATTCCATAAGTACGTTGGAAATAGTCGATGTAATATCCCGTGTAAGATTCGACGGCATAATTGAACTAATCAACCAACCAATTCAAAAGTTTATTGCAGTTATGATATTGAATGATGTCGCGAAAACTTCTACGACTAGACTAATGTATAGTTTAGCAGTTAGAGGATATTTTTTATAGTGCTTATGTTGAATATTTTACATTTAATTTAAAAATTTAAAATCTTTTTTTCATAATTACATATACAATAATTTTTTCATAATTATTGTTAATTATTTACGCAATTTTCATAAAATTTTCGCAATTATTCTTCCAATCATTTATTTATTGGAAGAAATAAATAAATTAAATAATAGTAATTTTTTCTCCATTAGTAAATTTGTAAAAATTTAACTATATTTAAAATTTTGAACATTTTAATTTAACTACTTAAAAGTGCATCACAAATCTATTCGAAATGTATTTTTCTCAATATTATTTCTATTTATCTTTTCATATTTTATATTTTGATAGTGATTGGTTAATTCAAATATTCTGCTGAATTTTATATGGGATAATACGACGACCTATTCGAATCTACTTTGGGATAAACGGTATCCTTTATGGAATCTATCAATAAATTGATGAGTTTCAACAGGCCGATTCCGGATCTCCTGAAAAAAATCTAGAATCGGTGGGAATCCAGAATAAAACGTAGTTTCTCAGATGAAAATTTAACAAGCAGCCACTCAGCCGACTCATATTTTAATGCTCTAATTTTTCTTACGATCTGTTCAGCGAATAAAAAATCTGTCGTTTAGATTTTATCAGACTTGAAAAATCTGTCAATTAGATTTTTCAAGTCTGATGAAATCTAAATTATAGATTTTTCATTTTGAAGTTGATAACTGATATTAGCTTGTCTATGAAAGATAGAAATGATTCTTGTCTTCAAGCAACTCAAATACCTATGGAAGCTTGATAGCTCTGCATTTTTTCAATAAATTATTTCACTTCCAAAGCTGTTGCTTATTAAGGGGAGCAATATGTACTTTGTCATAAGTTACACACCAAAGGATGAGATCGATGGGCTAGGCCTGGTTCTCCTAAATAAATTTTCCAAACGATAGGATCTGTAATTGAACTCTGATCGAAATGTTTCCATACGGCCAATCCGATCTGTTGCTTCATCACTTCCATGCTAATACGACGCATTATATTCAAATTTACACTATCAATACGTCTATAGGCATCTTCGCTTATCTTCTTTTTCAAAAATGTGCTTATTGGAATGAGTCGTCGTCGTAGCATATTGAATTTTAGAAGATATACTTAAGCTTAATCTATAAAAAAAAATTTAAATATATAGCTATTAAAGAGAAAATTCTATTTCTTCCCTACAAAAATAAAGCTATCTAAAAATGTTAATGTTTAAAAATATCAGCTAAGATTATTAATGTATTGGAATATGAGATGTATTTAATATATCCCAAATATTAATTTTCGTCCAAATAGAATTAATAATTAAAATTCCATCAAATTTTATTTTTTTTGTGGTGCTTTTGAAAATGTTTTGTGATTTAGCGAAATCTATCACCAAAAAGTGAGTCATGAAAGTATTACTAAGGCTTACGAAGTGAGCAAAACAGAGTTCATAAATAATAGAGCTACTAAAAGGAATCACATTACAAATTTAGACTAGTACACGTAAGTAGACTATGTTTAGAATATTTTAAATGCAAAAATATATTTTAATATGTGATTTATGTTATATAATTTTTATCACTTAACGTGTATTGATTTTGTTATTTTAAATCAGGATCGCATTGTAAAACTGAATGGGGCCAGTTTTACAATGAGATCGGCGATCTAATTAAAAAGATAAAACATTAAAATTATTATATATTTATTATATATTCCTATAAAAGTCTTATTAGGAAGTTTTCTTTATAGTATTGTTAATTCGATGAATATTTTTGATGTCGAAACTTAATTAAAACAAAGTTACTCTCCCGGAATTTTTATTGTTTTAGTTTTAAGTTCTGCCAGCAATAACAAAATGGCGACGTAAAATATTTTAAGTTTCTGAAATATGTTATGTTGAAGCATTTAGTCAATCATTCTATGTACATAATGACTGCCTAAATAAAATCAATTGATTATTTTGAACGTATTGGTAAACTAATGATGTCACTAATATATATATTGATATATTCATACTGTATATTGTTTATAATGCGTCCTACAAATAGTTTTTCGTTATTTAATTTGGTCCACCTTTCAAAAAAAGTTGCTTACCCCTGCTTTAAATGATCAAATTATAATTTTAAATATCTGAAATTCAATCTTATTGGAAAATACCATTCGTTATTGGATCTTCCCCTTATTGGATTTTTATTGTTGGTATTAATTTATTTATTTTGGAAAATACTTTTATTTTAAGTATAATATTTTGATCATTATAATAATTTTTTAAATTTTTCGTTGAAAAATGTGAATTATAAGACTAATTATTATATACTGTCTGTGTACTAATTAATAACTCTACTAATAATTTTAATACTTAAAGCTTGTGAACTCTCTTATTAATTTTTGAATTCTGTGTAAATAATCTGTCATTAAAAGTAATCGTAATATCGTATTTTCTATTTTAATCCTGTAATTTCAATAATTTAAAACGCGAATATTTAAAACTTTTGGATACTTTCATAATATCTTTTGAATTAATGAATTTTTATACAGGTCATTCCACAAGATTATTTTGAGGTCATCTCAGTTAACCTTGTAGTTTCAACCACTTAAAAATGGAAAATATTCAAACAGGTTCATGTTGTAAGTTTTGAACTTCTGATAGTTTTTTATGAAATTCAGTAGAGAGTCATGTTATTGATTACTTTGAAGATATATAATCTACCACCTTAATCATTACAAAATAGTATACATGTATGAGAAATATGGAATGTGCTTCTAGAACTTGCCGATTGCCAAAATTATTTTCAATTTATATATGGTGTGTTCCAAACGATGCACTCATTTTTTTAACTTGTTAAATTCTTTTAATAGAATTTCATAATGATATTTTATAGAATATATACTAATAGAATATTTATCAAAGAATATTAATTCTAAAATTTCAGATTCAGTTAATGAAGGAATTAAAACAATTCGAAAAAAATAAATCATTTAAAAAAGCAGTTTTAAATCAAATTTAGAATATAGATTTTTCTTGAGTTACTTAGAAACATCTAAGTGAATAACAAATGCTGTATTGTATAATAGGATGCCAGACACAGTTAAAAATCGATTATTTGATAATTTAAGGATGAAAAAACCAAAGAATATTCACTTTTAAATTGTAGAAAATAATTCTTTTTTTCCGTTCTTATTTACGTATTACTGTAGATATTTTTGTATTTGTTATAACAGTATGACGAATTCATCTTGCAGAAATTCAGTATTTTATGCGCAATATAAAAATAATTTTTATTTTCCACGAAAATATGATGAAATTGTTTATAAAACCATTATAATAAAATTAGATTTTAAAGTTTATGGCGAAAAAAATTCTCCAATAAATAAAAAAAAAATGATTATACCATATATAATATTGATATTTCTCATATCTGTGTCAAAAGTAAATTTTAATTTCAGAATATTTGTTAATATAATATTTGTTGATTTCTTAAAAATAATAAAACAAATTGTAATTAAACAATACTTACGAATTGTGAAATAGTTTTTAAAATTTTTTTATTTTTTATTAAGAAAGCTGATGTTAACCGCTATCATAGAAAGTTTTTACATATTTGTAAATAGTAGAAATAAAATCCTTTAAAATCAAATTTAATAAATATATTAAGTATTTAAAAAAGTAATACATGATTAACAGTAATGGAATTTTTATTACTTTGCTATGAATATCAATGTTTGCACTTCAAAAAAATATATAATAGTCAAATATTTACATAAAATACTTATATTATTTATTTCTCATGATTACTTATAAATGAATCAGTATTCATTGGAAAATATTTCCGTGTATTTTCATAAAGAAAACAAATTAAAGGAGTAAACAAAAAATAAGTAGTTTTGGAAAGAAGTAATCGCTTGCTTTCTGAACATATCTGCTGTTTTGGAATGATTAAAAATGTATGATAAAATGCGTTATCAAAATCATCTTCAGTCGTATATCCGCTATTGAAGGGTTATATCACCAAAATTTATCAGATAGTTACTGTAGAAAAACTTCCAAATTTTGGGCGTCTAATATATTAAAATGATTGAATGTTGTATTCAGTGATTTGGTCATTTTACTAAATGTATACAAATCTATTAATTAGTTTTATATTAGTATTATTTAGGCCATTTTTAATGTTTAAGCTAAGATTTAAAAATGAGTGCCGAGATCAGTTTTGATGGCAGAATATCATTGTTGAAATTAAAAAAATATATTTGCATAATTTAAAAGTTATTATTGGAGAACAGTCAACAGAACGATAATCTTACTGGCTTCACTTTCCTTTAGAAGTAAATCAGTAAGATTATCCAGTGAAAAAAGTGCACTTTTTACAAACATTATGGGACTCCATACAAAGGAATACTAGACAATCGCATAATACACTGCAAACCCATACACAAGAACAACTTCGGACATATCTAACATCTGTCTCATATTCGATCCCAATGCAATCACTTAGAAAAGCGCTTGAAAAGAAAAACCTCACATTACCATATAGTAGACTAAATACCACATACCACATGGTAAAGAATACATTATATTGTTGTTCATCATCTAAATTAATAACTTATCAGGAATTGCATCTCATACAATCATCAAATGTGTTTTTCCTTTTATCCATTTCGATACATTTTAAAAGAAAAAATTCTGCATACTGTATGTATACAATAACAAAGCTGAATAATAGTAATGTTAAATAGCTAACAGCAAAAAAGCCTATCTTTCTTGTGTTTCACCCCTTCAAAGCCAAGTGACTGTGTGAGGAAGGAAATGGACTGCTCATTGTCCGGTTTTACTAACCAAAAATTAACATTAATTTGTTAATTGACATCATAAAAGGTGATGGACCTTTGTTAGTAAGACTGGTCTATGCTTACAACTCACATTAATTGAATATTTGCTCACACTAAGTGAAAAACGGTATCATTTTTATAAGTCGCACTAATCGAATATTGCATTATTAGAACTCGCACTAATCGAGGCCTACCTGTACATGCAAAATTCTTTTTAAACAAATATAAATTAATAACATAATAAAAATTGTATAAACACAGTTGACCATTATATAATGTGTAAGCTCCATGTTATATAAATCAGTGTTATGCAAACCAGATGAATCAATTATCAAAACATTAAAAAATATGAGCATTAATATTACAGTAAATAAATGAGTGGCTGCTGTAAAGCAATGAACGTGTCACATCCCTTTAAATGACCTGAAAGTGTTTACATTTCATTTTTTGTGAATTTCTCCTAAATTTTGGCAAAATTAAAATGAAAAATGAATGATTAAGTTATATTTTAGTTTATTTTAATAGAATTAACCATTATTTTTTCTTATTATCTATAATATTTTTTAATTTTCAGAATTTTATAGCTCATTTTATGAAAAAAATTTTTTGTTCTAAAAATATCAAAAAATATCATTTATTGAATTGCATAATCAAAATAACTTTGATAGATCAGACTATAAAATATATAGGATGGGATAAAAAAAAAATCCAAATTCTACAAGCCATTCAAATATAAATGATGTTTGTTTACATGTAATTTTAAAAAATATTTCAGCAATTGAAAGAATTTAGGAACCACCATCAAAAGGACATTTTCAACAAATACAGAGGGGAAAAAAACAGCTTTGTAAAAGCTGGATTAATAAAATTTGGACTGAATTTTTCTGAAGTTGTGTTTTTTGTTCCACTTCCTTAACATCTATTGACAACAAAGGCACTCAATGGATTAACAGACTATTATTTTTACACTTTGGATTGCATTAAGATAGAATTAGTTTGAGGAAACTTTTTTCATTTCATTTCATAAAGTGAAAAGCTTCTTATATATAACAAACATCAAACAGCCTTTATGAATTAAATGTTAATTAAAAATTTATGTTAATGTTTCATTTTAAAATTAGTACCTGATATTATATATCTTCTATAATGAAAATTTAAATAATGTATATCTTCTATAATGAAATAAAACAAATAACAGTTCTCCTCTTTACTATGTTTATATCAACAATTTATATATAGTTTAGATTATCTGTTTTTGTTAAATAACCTCCTAGATAATAATATATACTGTATATTTGTCATAAACAGCATATTTCTTTCTGATATACTAACTTAAACAATTGAGTTATTCAATATTTTTTAGAATAAGTATTTTAAAAACAAATAATTCAACAATCAATAAAATTTACTGATATAGTTGATAAACAGCACAATGTGCCAAAATTCTTCAGCTTGGAAACTTTGTTTACTGGTAACCTAGCTTAAATTTAGGAATGCTTATAAAATGATGGCAACAGAAATACTTTTGAATATTCATATAAATGAGCATTCAAAAAATTCTATACAGATAGTTCCCATCTTTACAAGCTAGCTAACTTGTTCCTGGAATGAATTCATAAACCAAGAATCAATTTTCCATAGACATATTAAAACCAGTTCTGTTTTCAGCAACAGCATTTAGATCACAATACAATTAAGTAAAGGTAATAAAATTAAATAAAAGTCAACAAAATTAATATTAATTATATGATTAAACAATGATTTATGTAAATAATGAAAACATGGCATTTAAAATCAAGCAACTTATAATAAATATGAATTTATTTATGTTCCCACTTAACTATTTCCAGATTTACAAATTTTTTCTCAAATATGAATATTATAGTGCCCCGATTTTGAAACTTTTCGGGGACCGGCCCGAAAAGTCGAACGAGCGGGGAAACACACGAAGAAGGAAGCTCTGATAATGTCATAATAAAAAAAAGAACTCTGATGACGTCATAATAAAAACGTTATATAATTAAAACGTAGGAAAAGGGAAAGTTTTACATTGCATGTATAAGAATATGTTGGGACTTCAAAAATAGACGTTTAAAGCGGGAAAGTCGTATGATACGGGAACGCACGAGCAGCGGGAAAGTCGTACGATACGGGAACGCACGAGTGGGGTTTCACTGTATTATCAACATAATCAACGAAGTTCACATGGAAAGTCGTACGATACGGGAACGCACGAGCGGGGTTTCACTGTATTAATGTTAAAGAATTTTTATTCTTCATTATTATTGACATATAAGTAGATGATCTTTAATGCAGATAAACTACTATATTATGCACAATCTGGGAATAGAAGTTATTATATAATATGCCAATAAAACCAGAAAATACACTACTTCCACTTCTTGGCCACCATTTCGAATTTTCCAATTTTGAGCAGATAATAGAATTTCTGCTACAAATTAAATTATACTGTGTTGTATAGCTATGTATGTGGGTTTATGTGCCTTTTTATGAATGTTTAGAATTTATTTATTCCTATTTATGTTCATATTTTCAATTTTTTTGATACTTCATATTTAAAAAACAATTCATAAATCTAGGAACTTATAAACAGAATTATCAGTACTATATAGATACTGTTACTACTATATCAACAATAATAAATATTTTTTAGAATAAGCACTTAAAAAAATATTGAATAATCTAGCTACTAACAAATTCTTCTTTTAAATTAACTGATAAGCTAAAGTTTATGTGAAAATTCTTCTTTCTAACCAACTTTTCCATTTCCTAGTGTTTTAATGAACACTTAATTATATTATTTAACTATACTAAGATTGTAGAGTGGATAGAAATGGATATTTAATCTTCAGTTCAAAAATATTCCTGTTTGCCATCCAATAACTTTTATTGGTATAGCTCTATTAGAAAATTATGTATACTAAATAAACAATCCTAAACTTTTCCTAATGAGTGCCAACTGCATTTCTCTACTTTACATTGCCAAACAAACAGTATGACTTCAGTTAGGAATGACAAGAAAAAGAATACCGACAAACATGCTCATTGGACATAAATGACATCACACTCCGTTTAAAGAAGAAGATAGAGAAGACTACAGGAGTTATGTATAGTAGAAGAAATACCCTATTTAACATGATCCGTAATGATAAGGATAGAGTGAATCCGTGTGCTATACCAGGAGTGTATGAAATTCCATTCATTGACAATGATACGAATGAACAAAGGACTTATATAGGATACACAGAAAGGTCATTAAGTAAAAGGATACCAGAACATAGGAGGGATATAGAAACAGGTACACTGAATACTGCACTAGCTCAAAGAACACTTGTAAATGGTTTAGAAATCTGTTGAAATGAAGCTAAGATATAAGAATGAACAAGAGAAAATAACCCAAAAAGGGGCCATGTGGCAGAAGCCTTGGCAATATATGAGAAGAAAAGAACCAGCATTAAACGAATTAATTGTGTCAATGCATCAGTAGTGAACTGTGCCTGGCAGTGGTGCCTGAACTAAGGGGAGCAGGTTAACATTAATAAAATACTTGGGGTGAAGATTTTGTAATTTTGTTTTTATTTTGTTATTCAAATGTTAAACATCTTATTTTAATCATAATTTAATAATTTTGTTAAAAAACTATGTACCTATTTTAAATTAATGTTAATATTATATAGTTAGTTTAGTACATGTGTACTTAATTGCTTATTTTCTTGTTTTTATGATGACCAATCATTAGTATTCCAGAAGGAAATAATTGAAACAAGAAAGACATCTAAAACACAAGTTACATGGTCAAAGAAATGCAATCAGCTTGTATTTTATACTGTAAAAATATCAGTGCAAGAAAAATTATATAAAATAAATTTTCTTATAAGAATTTTTTATATGCAAATTTATAAATATCACAATGCACAAACATTATTATTAAATATTTCATTCAATAAGTATACTTTTCTTATTGTTCATGTTGAAGAAAAATTTTTCAAAAACAAAGCAAAAGTGTGCAAAATTTTTTTAAATATACACATTTCGATCTAATTCTCATTTTGAAATAAACATTCACTATTTTAATATTTAGTCAGTTCAGATGTTCTTTGTATAAATTCATTTTTTTATAGTAATAAAACATAAATTTGAAAAATATCAATAATTAAAATACTTTATAACACCCAACAATAGGATGCTATTGAATCAAAACTCAAATGGAATAAATTCTATGGGATGATATCCATTTTATTAAGAATATTAATAAAATGGTAACCCACTTAACTATTTCCAGATTTACAAATTTTTTCTCAAATATGAATATTATAGTGCCCCGATTTTGAAACTTTTCGGGGACCGGCCCGAAAAGTCGAACGAGCGGGGAAACACACGAAGAAGGAAGCTCTGATAATGTCATAATAAAAAAGAACTCTGATGACGTCATAATAAAAACGTTATATAATTAAAACGTAGGAAAAGGGAAAGTTTTACATTGCATGTATAAGAATATGTTGGGACTTCAAAAATAGACGTTTAAAGCGGGAAAGTCGTATGATACGGGAACGCACGAGCAGCGGGAAAGTCGTACGATACGGGAACACACGAGCGGGGTTTCACTGTAATACAAATATAATATATTAATCTTAATGATTAATTTATTAAAATATAAGCCCTTTAATAGTTAAATATTTTATTAACAGAACATTTTCAATGAACCTAATTCTCAGTTTCTATTAAACACTAAACTCTGTTTAAAAGAATAAGACTGCATTTATAAATGTTTTTCTTAGTGTCATCTGTATGTTTTTATGTATAAAGTAATTTGTTAAACAACACATGAACTGAAATAACAAAAACACTTATAAATTAACAATATTTAATATTACTACATTAGAGATTTATGTTACAGTGTTAAGTATTAATAGACAAATTGATATGAGTTTTCATATGTATGATAATTAAATTAATGTAATTTATTTAAATAATACAATTAAATCATTTTATTATTTCATTAGAAAAAATAAAAATGAACTTTTATTATATTTTTAATAGATCAAATTTTTTGAGAGTTCTTATATTCAAAGTAATGCAACAAAGTCAGAAACATTTAGATAAAATATTAAATATTGATGAATTTGTTCGAAGAATATATTCTGTTATACATAGCAATGATCCAGTTGCAAGAGCAATGACATTAAGGTAAGAAATTTTTTAAAAAATTTCATAATCTTATCTATAATAGATATAGGTTCAATTTTCAATATTTCATATTAAAAATGAATAAAAATAAGTATTTTCAAAGAAAATTTTTATCACTAAAATTTCTCCTGATAATATCTAATGTCAATAAAAAGCTATTACTTTTAATTTTTTGATAAAGCTAATAAATATTTAAGAAATATGAATCAAATTTCAGAAAAAAGTAATTATATATATAATTTTTAAATATATTTGTCACTTGCTTTTCTTTCACGTTAGTTTAGTTGCATAAATAATAATCAGCAATTTAAAAATAAATGCTTGGAAACATATGATATTTTTTAACATTTGTCAACTTACCATATATATATTCATGTATAAAGCAATCCTTCAACTTCAGAGTTTGAAAATCAAAAAAAAAAATTTGAAACCCATATATAAGTTGTTAACTTATATAACAGAGGTAGCCAAACTTTATGTCACATTTGCCACAAATATTTGAAAAATGTTTTCCTTGTATTTAAAAATAAATGTTTGTATTATTTCTGTTTCTAAGACTAATAATGATGAAAAAATAGTTGCTGAACTAATAATGATGAAAAAATAGTTTAATTATTAATCATTTTGCTGAAACAAAAACTAGGAAAATATTAAGTTTAGATAATGAAATGATGATAAATTTAAATTTTTATGTACATTATATTTATACATTTCTTTTAATACTGTTTAAAAAACAATTATTCCCAAGAATAGGTTTGTTCTAACATCATGTGTCTCATATTACATATTGATTAAAATAGTATCAAAACTTTGTTAAAATGACTATTTTCATATTCCGAAAATAGATGTTTAAAGCGGGAAAGTCATACGATACGGGAACGCACAAGCGGGATTTCACTGTATATTAAATTTAAAATACATTCATCGTAGATCATACTTATTTGGCGAAATTTCTTTTAAGTTGATATCTATTAATATGACAAAATAATTTAAAATATTTTGATAAGATTCAATGAGAATCTTTGAATGTCTGATCACAGATAACATTCAAACAATTCAATATAAATCCTCGTTTGCCTGCCAATTGAATATCCTCATCTCCAGCCCCTTTTTTCAACAAAATGTAATTTTCTTTTGCCTTTTTTTCTCTTTAATTTCATAATTTACTCATATTTTTTATTATTTGTTAATGCATATAGTATCAAAAAATTCGTTGTTTGGAATGTCTTCTCATATGTTATACAGACTATTATAATAGGTGTCAATCATTTAAGATTGACACCTATTATAATAGTCTGTGCAACCTTATCACTGATCAGCCATTTAAGGCTGATCGGTGTGATATCAACATAGTATGCCAATAAATATATTTTGTATAACAAGAAACGTATAAGTTACAAATATTGTTTAATAAAGAGAAAACTCGAGGATTAACAACTATATTGTTCACCCTGTACATATATAGTCAACTCTGAGAAGTTGAGCTCTGAGGGGCAAAATCTATTCTTAAAAACGGGAGAGAGGTTGAAAATCGAATGTGCTACTTTGTGCCAGTTAACGGCTAGAATCATATCATAAAATAACTATGGTTTAAATAAATTATAATTATTAAAAATTAAACTGTAGTTATTTTATTATATGATTCTAGCCATTAGCCCGTTTCACGGGGATGATTTCTATTTTGAAATTAAAAACAGTAAAATTCAATTTTATATTTGCTCTGGTTATTGTCGATTAATAGTAGATATCATTTACACTGCGCTTATTTCGCTGCTGGAAGTCCTTTAGCTCTCGTCAGCAGAATAGGGGGCAAAATCAGACACTAAGGTTACGTAGAAAATACATTAAAGAATCGGGTCGCTGCATAGGGTTAGTTGTACACAGCAATGTGCTCTGCCCTGCGCCAAAATGTTTTTATTTTATATGTTGCCATATCCCTGCTTCAACCTGCAATCTAGAGTCCCCAGATATGGGACAGAAATTTAATTTTCAATTTTTTTATTAAAAAATGAGTTTATAGACTATTGATTTGGGACCTCCTGTCAATGGGGGCCCCAGGCAATTGCCCTTTTTGTCCATAAGATAACACGCCACTGTAATAGGCCACTCTTTAATGTCACCTCAGTTAATGTCATTTTATTATTACATTGCCAGAAAACTAAATTAATAAAAAAATTTAAAATTTTAAGGCAGTCAAACAAAATAATATCCTATTTCCTTATTTTCTAAATTCTCTGCATGATAGAGAGAAAATGAGGTTGAACCTTATAGCAGTTATAGAAAACTACATAGCTATATTTTATATAAACACCAGTTAACTTAAGTATACAAAATTTTCTATGAATAATATATTAATTTAATATACATGCATTTAAAGTACTTACAGAACATGTTTGTATGTATGTATGTATGTATGTATGTATTGTATGTATGCCCATAAGAATTTGAGTACATCCGTATGATCTATAAAGTTAAATTTGGAGAAAGATCATTAAATTAGTTCAGAAAAAATATGATAACCCAAAATTCCATCCAAAAGTATTGAAAAGGGGACACTAATTCCAATGTTTATTTTATGGCTTAAAAATCGTTATTCTTCAACCATTTGAGTGTTTTGTGCTGAGAAAAATATCCTTCCACATACTGGTAGTTAAGTAAGGTTGACTACCAATATATGGAGTTAATTTTTAACTTTCGATAACTTTGATCTGATAATTTTTGATAAATATTCTAAAAGTTTTAATTGTATTCTTTAAATTTTTATTATATTCTAAAAGTGGTAATAAATTTATATATAATTTCATAAAATATTACAATGAAACTGTTAGGAAGATTTATACTTACCAAATACAATGATGATCCCTCTTTAATACACAGCAATCACAAAAATGGCAATGACTACACCTAGTTGGTTGAACAATATTACATATTCGGCATTTTGGTAATTCATCAATATTTAAAACTGTTTGTTCATTATTAGTTTTTAAAAACTCTACATCACACATTTTAACATCTGTTTTTTTAACAATTCCAGGATTTAATCTAACCAGATAGCCGCATAAGCACATAATAGAAACAAAACACATTAAGAAAAAGTTTTCAATAAATAGAATTTCTAGATATGGTACTACTTCAAGTTCAAATACACAGAGCAGAAAAACAAGACTAGAAATAGTCCAACTAAGAAAGAATTTAGTTCTAATTTTATATTTTAAACATTTTATATGTATTAAAATCAAAACTATGGGTAAAACTATAAATGTCACTATAGTCCATAACCATCCTTGAGCTGCAATTATGAAAATAATTGGAATGAGAATTGCTGGCAACATAACAGAAAACTTTATCTTTCTTGCACCCTTTCCATCGCACCAAGGAATTCGACATCTATCTGACATCATAGAACAAATTCTTTTCAGTAAATTAGATGGCTGAGATTTGCATGTAACACATCTGAAAAATTGAAAAAGAAAATGAATATGAAATTTTAAATAACTTAAACTTATAAAAATTTTAATTATTTTTATTTTAATTTTAAAGTTTAGGTATAAACAAATATTAAGAACTTCATGAAATAAAAATTTATTTAATTTTAATTAATGGTGAAAGTACAATTGCATATTTGATTAAATCCAAGAAAAAATTATAAATTGAAATTTTGTATTAAAAAATAAATACAGGTAATTAAAAATTTATATATTTAAAAGATTTGATTTAATAGCAGTACTATCAATACAATAAAATTATTTAATGATAATTTCAAAAAAATAAAGTACTGTATATATTATTTAAAAAAATTTTACATTTAATGTAATGACCAGAAACAACTTTTCACAGAAGTCATAAAATATCATCTAAAAATTTTGTTTGATATTAGATCAGAAGAGTAAGTTAAACTCCTGAGTATTCTTCATTTTAAATATTTACAATTTGTATACATATAGTAAAGTCTTTACATGTGTAATAAAATGAAGAAAGAAAAAATATGATTGACCAAACTATTCCTCAACAATAAATTGTAATTTATATAACTACATGGAAAAATATTTTATCACAATTTGAGTACCCAAAATGATCTATCAAACAACATATTTTGTATAAGAATAAGCTTTATATTATTATCAAAATTAAATATAAAGCATCAACAACATTAACAAAATTATGGTAAAAACTTGATTCAAAACATTTCATTCATCACATTAGGGTATATTCTATATCACCCAAATTATAATGAAAAATCCAATTAAACATAAGTTTCTTGCATAATAATAAAGTTCCTTATGAGGCATGCATATAAATGCATCTACATTTTATACTTCTATTTTATTGAACAGATATGGATGAAATTTCTTATATATATACTGTACATATTATATAGTATATATTTCATCAAAAATTAAGATGATATATAAGTAATGGATGAAAATTAATAAATTATTTATATTATCAAACATAATCTATTAAAACTGTATTGGTCTTTCAAATTGAATTATTCAAACTGAATTAGATATAGCTAATAAAATATCTAAATATCTCATTTCTCAATTACATATGGTTTACAGATATTATATTATATTTATAAGCATAATTATATTCATTTTTATTTATAGAAATTCTTTTTTAAAATATTCATTTATTGAGTACTTATTTTATAATGAAGAATTATTTTGTCTAAAGCATGAGAATAAAGTACTGTATAAATATGAATATCTATATTTTCATTAATAATGCAAATTTCAAAATAATTAGCTAATAGTGTTCATTTGATCATGTTTTATTATTTGTACATTTTGGTGATTTATTAATTTTATAGAATTACTGTACTTTGAAAAATAATTTATATGAATATGACTAGAAGCTGAAATGTAATATTACAATCTATTATACAATTCATAAAAATCAAATAAATTAGTTTGAAAAGAAATATGATTTTCTATTGTGATATATTACACCATTGTGTTTTATGAGTTAGAAATACTAGAGTAGCAAATAGGAACTATTATACTATATAGAAAAAAATGAAAAATAAATCTTTTCAGAAATGCTATTATACATACTGTACTACGAAATATTTATATTACAATGTATATTTTTACAATATGAATTCCCTTAATGGATTGGAAATACAATGTTAACTGTAATTCCATAATGTTAAATATGGCACATCCATAATTAACATTTCAGTTAATTCGTATGCTTTAAATACCATTTGTTTAATTTTTCAATATCATGAATTGATATTAATTGTCTGATCTAAAGATGAATTTATTGACTCTTCAGTTGTAGCAGGTAAATCTTGCTCACAAATATTCTCTTCATTCGTTGGTTGTCTATTTTTATCTTCTTTACAAAGGCAATACTTTTCTAAAGTAAAAATAAAAAATATGCTAATGTAAAATATTTGATAAAGTTGAAATTACATATGTTATTAGAAAATATTTATATATAAATAACAAGTAGTTAATATCTATTCATTATACTTTGCAATGCATTTTTGATATTAACTGACAACTTATGTTCATTACTCATTGTATCTGTTCTTGCATCTTATTTTAAATTACAATTATGGGAGAATCAAGGAGATGAAATGTATGCACTTTATAGAAGGAATAATTTATAACTTAAGTAAAAAAGCATAAAAAAAATTGAAAATTTAAAAATGCTTCAAAGAAAGGAGGAGTATAGAGTGAGAGAGAGAGGGAGAGAGAAACATAAAATCTTTTTAAGAATGATATAAAATCATTTGAAAAATTTGAAAATCATAGAACTTATGGTTCTTAAATTGTAAATGGGCATACTTATATAGATAGTTGCCAATTTTTGGAAATATTATGACCAATTTGGCCTTATACATTAAAAATAAGCAACAATAATCCTTATTATATGATATAGTGATATGGGACATTGCACAAATTCCTCAAGTATTAAAATCAAGTGTAGAAAAACCATTTGCATCAGTTTGGCAGTGTCAGCCAGCTTGATGTTTGGGTTCTGCACAAAATTGAGGGAGTTTTAAAAACTGGTATTTTAATTTAACATAATTCAATAATAATAACAATAGTAATAATGATAATGATAATTTATTAAACATTTCACAATAAAAATAATTTCCATTATCTTTATTTTGCTGAAAAATTTTTATTTTATATTTTTGAATTTTCTGTTTATTAAAGCAATTATACAATATTTTTGAATAATATTTCAGTTTTCACTATTCATATTTAAATTGTACTTAAATAATATGGTACATATAAAGCAGTCTTTTTAAATCTTTTATAGAAATTCGTTTTCTAATTGCTTTTACGACTTAGTAAACAAAATATAGTAAATAAATTAGCACATTAAGCAGTGTCATCAATACTGTGAGGATACGGAGCTGGGCCTGCTGGAAAATGTCACTCCACCGATAATCATAACTCGTTCGGGGTTGACATCTTATTTATTTTCCAGCCGATCCACGATACTTCATTCCTTGTAACTCAAGAAAAGAATAATAAACACACTACAAGGCGAGCTTTACCGAGGCTCGAATATCATGCAGGTGCATGGTGGGGTTGGTGAGAAAATATGTGACCAGGGTCGTATTAACGACTTCCCGGGAAAAAGGGTGATAGATTTATTGTCATTGATCAAGAGGTTGAGACGGGGACTTGGGACAAAGGAGAGTCAGTCGGTCCTCGCCCGCAGAAGAAGATAGTCAATCACTCTTCGTTCTCCAAAGAGAGAAATTGTTCGTTCTTCTCTGCTCAGTTGTGCTCCTGATCACATTTAAGCTAACCGTCGACCATATCTAGACGGGAGGACGTGAGGAAAGACGGATAACCAAAATCTACATTAAAGATATGAATTCCGACGCTAAAGAACTTAAGATGGTGTATTCGAATAGCTGGCATCACAGACTTTATTAAAATCTATCAGCACCTCAAGTATTCACACCAAGCTTTCAAGAAGAACAGAACAGCATCTTTGGACTGTGGAACAAGAAAGGAAACTGAGTTATCCTCAGGAAGAGAGGAAATCCATTCACAAAGGGAAGGAAGATCCGAGGAGAGCCCTACTTGTTGAAAGTATTTATCCTCCGACCCTAAATTGTTGGGTTACATTTTGTAAAGGAGTTCTCTCTCCAATAAAAAAAGTTGTTTGTTGTTACAAACGTAGTCTCTGTGTCCGTCATTGTCTAGTCTCATTACCTGTCCTTACACACGCCACTAACTGCAGGTAGGCCATAAGCCTGTGAGTATTGTCATATTCTATCTTGCCGGCTCAGCGGGCCGTGCGGGCCTCACAATACACAAAAATATATTTTATTCAGAAACAAACAATATCATAGATATCTTCCACAGCTTTCTGTTTAGAACAATAACAGCAAAATATATGTAATTTTCTGTTAATGTATTCTTTACTATTATTGTTGATATCATATCAACAATATATTTATGATATATTGTTGATATATCATAGATCATAGATATCAACAATATATCTATGATCTATGATATCAAAAACGTTTCTGAATAAAATATATTTTCGTGTTGATGATACTGCTTAATGTGCTAATTTATTTGCTATATCTTGCTTAAATCTTTTAATTTTATTATTACTAATTTAATTTTAAATTTATATTTTCTTGACTTCTGAAAGTTTTCAAGTGTACTTGATTATTGTTTATAAAATCTGTAAAACTGATATATCATAGCCACATTTATAAAATACAGTGAAACCCCGATTTTGAAACTTTTCGGGGACCGGCCCAAAAAGTCGAACGAGCCGGGAAAACGCACGAAACGGAAACTCTGATGACGTCATAATAAAAAAGTTATATAATTAAAACGTAGGAAGAGGCAAAGTTTTACATTGCAAGTATAGGAAAATGCTCAGACTTCCGAAAATAGACGTTTAAAGCGGGAAAGTCATACGATACGGGAACGCACGAGCGGGGTTTCACTGTATTAGCATATATTCAATATATACAGGTCCCTTGATTTAGGCCATCCCATTCATACTTACGATGGTGATGTTATTGATAAATTCTGTGATTAGTCAATGTAATTGATAAAGGATTCAAGTCCCTGGCCAATGATCTGATATAAAAAAGCATTCTTTTTTATGTCTGGATCTTGTATTTTTGTGTTTGTTAAATTTATTATGATAAAGTGAACTGTAATAATAAATATTGATAGTATGCAATCCATAAATTTTGAGCATTTCCGACTTACAACTGCTGTTATTTGTGACAGTGGGGTTTGAACTGAACCCTATCATAAGTGAAGGATTGCCTGTATATGAAATTTTGATTTTTTTTTAAATTTATATTTTGACAATATAACAATTATATCAAAAAACAATTATCTGACTACTAATTGCTATAGTAATCAGTAAGCTGATTATTGTGAAAACCTAATATGCTAATTGAAAAACTGTTCAGTTGACAACCATAATTTATTCATATAAACATACATACTTTATTATGTAGTATAGAGACTAAAAATCAAACATGCATTAACTTAATTGTTAGAATAAAAAAATTTCACAAATAATTTAGAAAACACTTTAAGAAGGAATAATAAAATTTATTATTATTTTTATAAGCAGCAGAACTTGAAAGTTTTAAGATCATAAATAATTTGTTTAATGTTTTCAATTAAATCTATATCATCAATCAATTTGGATATCATATCATATATCTAAAAACAATGATATGAAATCCATATTCCTATTAATACTACATTGAAATAATCAATAACTATTATGCATTAAAGCAATCAGTAGATATAGATAATCAGTATATAAGTGCTGGCCATTTTCCTAAGCATTTTTGTCCTTCTAAACTTGATATTATTATTCACTGCAGCTCAAATAGGCATTCACTATGCAAATACAATAGGCACACATTATTCTATTTTAACATGCTCCTGACAGCAATCAAATGGTTGAATAAAAAAAAGACAGTATACATAAATTCTTCTTTTCTAAGAAGAATTTATGTATACTGTCTGTGAAAGAATTTATGTATTACTGGTTTTCTTTTTTTTGCTTAGCCAATTGACTGCCCTCAGGAACATATTAAGATAGAATAGTATATTACTTTTCCAATAGTAAAATATATAATAAATATGAAAATTCAAATTTGAATTCTGTTGCTATTCTAAAATTATAAATATTATAGATTTGATATTTTTTAAATAAAATCAAAAATAAAGTAATAGAAAATGAATTATGTATTTAATCTAGTATTATTAAAATTTTTAATTTTTAGGGCCATGAAAATGGGGACTCTAGGTGTATACTTAGTGGTAAATGTGCCATTGCATATTATATTGCCTTTTGAATATGTAAATATATTATATTAAATATATTTGCATAATCAAAAGGCTTGAAAATGAACTGGATATAGGGACCTGCAAATGATAAATCTGTCACTGTAAAAATTTGAAAATTAGGACCTTTAACAGATAGAATTAGCAAAAAATAACAACAGATAGTTGAAAATGGCATAGGATTAACAGATATTTTTTAGTCATTTCAATGAAAATCCTGTGTCACAGATTACTTCTGTTTTTGATTAATAATGAATATATTACTGATTATGAAAAAGTATTTTAAATTATAACAATTCAGCTTTTTTTGAAGTTATTTTACATAATATCAGTGAATTAATTTACTGGTATATTATTAAATTTTAAGTATACAATATATATTTAAAAATCAGACAATTTATAAATAAAAATTGTTACCATTTGTAGGAAATTGATTAATATTATTATTACAACAACATTCAGTTGAAGGAAAAAGATTTCCAATGCTTGATCTGGATTGAATATTCGTGGAAGAATGTAAAGAACAGTGGCGGTGTGTTTCATGTAAAAGATGAATTTGCTCTTTTGAAGTTTTCAGTTCTGATTTTAGTTGTTTTCTTTCTTCTTCATGTTCTGTAATTACGGACTGAAATGCATAAACAAATATTGTAAATATAATCAATTCTTATTAATCATTCATAAGATATTATATAATTCTTCTTTTATTGGTAATCTGTAATATACAAATTAGTTATTATTATTGACTTAGTCTATTATTATAATATAAAGGTTATTTAAGATAAGATAAATCACTAATAAAATCATTAAACATACATATATTGTCCTCATCTATAAATGTATAATTAATATAAAATATTTCATATGATTTTTAATAAACTGAAAAGATAGATGATAATTTTTTATAGAATATAGATTTAACATAATCTTTGGAGTCTTATGTCTCATCTTTCTAGATAATTGAAAGATTGTATACCCAAATTCAACCAGAAATCTGAAGGTAAACATACATTTTTATCAGAACCCTAAAATACCCCAACACTTAGAAAATTTTGATCGTGTTTAGTAACAAAAGGCTCATAGCCATCTTAAATGTGCTATTAAATTTTTAAAACTCCTCTCTCATTTTATGAAGGACATTCTCTGTTAATATTATAAAAGACACTGTATTTTATCTATAACAATTACTAAAAGAATATTAGGTAATCATAATAGAAAAAAAAATACTATAAATATTAACAAAAAGTAAAGTAAATTGAAAGGAATAAAGAAAAATTTTACTAAAACAATCTGATAAACATTTCTGTTCAGTAAAGGATTTACGATTGAAAAAATAACTGTTTTCAATTTAAATTCAAATGAAAGCTTAAGGAAAGCTAATATAATTACTTACCAACAATTCTGTTAAACATTTATTTAATGCCATTGATATAGATAATAATTTTTCAGGACACATCCCATGCAAACCCATTTTTTTTCTTCTTGTTCTTGCTTGAGACATCCCTAAATTTCATGTAAAATTTAAATGATTATACCACATAGTTTAAAGCGGGAAAGTCGTACGATACGGGAACGCACGAGCGGGGTTTCACTGTATATTCAAATGAGCAAGTGATCTCCTTTAATAAATGCATTTTAAATGTTTTCTTATGTGCCATATTCCTTATCTTTTTCAAATTCCATATACTTAGATTTTACTCAGAGAAGTGACTGAAGGAATGGCTTTCCACTCTGATGAAATGGAAGAGATTAAATATAAATGTAGCAAAACAATTTGTTTTAATAGAATACAATAGTATAAAAACAACATAACAATAAAAATGGCAAAAAAATAGTAGTATGCAAAAAGTATTCAAGTATTTGCCAAAAGTAGGATTTCTTTGTGGTGCAAATAAAAGTTGCAAAAAACGTTTTGTAGCTATATACTATGTTTGTACTTTTGGTAGAAAGCACCAAAAATGTGCAAATATAGTTATATGATTATATAGTATAGAGTCTATAAATACATGTATTGGCCATGTATATATAACCAGTACCACATATACTTATTTTTTTTCATTCATTCATTATTGTGTATACACCATTTTTGCTGTTATTATTTTTGTATCACTCTGAAATTGTATCAGTCACATCAATTTACTGATAAACTGCTTATATAGAATTTATGCCAAAATAATTTATATATTATACTATAAATATAAATTCTTGCTGAACTTAGAAATATTCAAGCTCTTTGGAAATTAGTTTTCAGGCATATATGTGTTAAATAAACAGTGAAACGGTAAATATTTCAACTTATGAATCATTTTTATAACAACAAATTTTGAAAATAAAATGAGATAAAGTACATTCTTCAGTGCTTTTTAAGATCTAGAGTAAGCATTTAACAGATCTAGATATAATACTTCTATAGTCTTATAGAAATATTAACTCAGAATCTAAATGAAATGGCTGCATAAATAAATAAAAACTAATAAAAAATCAGAGTGCCATTTCTTAAACAAAATAAAAATTTATTAAAAAAAAATATAACAGATTTGACAATTGCACTTTTAATCATGTGTTAACAGTAAAGAATATTTACCAATGTAATGAATAATACTGCTAATACCATAAAAATTGTATTATTTGATTGAGTTCTTTCTGAATATTAAACTATTGACTTCTTTCAAATTTCTTCTTGATTTAACATTCATAAAGTTTATCCCTAATTTCTATATAATGTTAAGAATTTTGAACTCCTCTTTATCTAAACTGGATGAATGATAAACAATCCTACATTTCATTTTTCTTCCATATATTCTACCATTTATGACTGATTACTTCATCTTTTTCAAGATATTAAGTAGAATAAATAATTTCTATGCAAGACTATTTTTGGAGACATAATACTCATCATTTATCCAATTCAGAGCCATATGGTAGATTATCAAGAAACTCATCCAAAAAATATTTCTTTCTGCACAACATAGTACACTACTGTATATTTTCTAAATTATTTTGAATCACCAGGAATACTTTCTCACTCTTTGAGAAATATTTGTTTATTTGGCCAAATTAATAGCAAAAGCTTTTCCGATCACATTATTTAAAAATATATATGATAGACGTTTAAAGCGGGAAAGTCGTACGATACGGGAATGCACGAGTGGGGTTTCACTGTAGTAGAAACTTAAAATTTGTAGGAAAAAAATTCTGTCAACAAAATTGTGAATGTCAGTTTTATGTTAATTCATCTGCTGTTTTTTAAATGCATGATGTTTTGCAAAATTGTTAACATAATGACTCCATTATTTTCATTTATTATTATTTGTTGACAAGAGGATATCTATTTCTAAAATCTTTGTAGTAATGAAATAATGAATGTTCAATGAATGATAGGATTCTTTACTATGTACTTGGAAATAGTTATCACAGATGTAAGCTAAAAAATCAGAGGATATTTAAATATATAATTATTTCAGAATATATCAAAATTTAATCATTCTCACTTTAATTTATGATAGATAAATAATTAGAAATTAGATACACATTAAAGTTAATAATGTGTTAAAAAATAGTTCTTGTAAATTGAGCTTTTAACATCATATTTCATCCTAAATTTCTGGTTATATAGTTTCAGGATTTGCAGTCCCTTACTATATATCAGTAATGCTTTTTTAGATATCTAAAAAATTAATATTTGAGTGAAAATTGTAATATCATCCATATTTCTTCAATTTTAAAACTTACATTTTGCAGCATTTTGATAGTTATAAGTTTATTTTGATATCAATCACTTCATTATTCAGTTAAAATAAAACAAATTATCATGTCAACTGGAATTTATTTTCCCAGCTGCAAGCATTATTTTATGAGATATTCAATTGAATTATTTTTAAATCAATTGAATATCTCATACTTTTTGCAAATTTCATTTTATATTTATCATATAGAAAAGATTGAAAGTATTGTACAGAATGATGCATAAATCATGTAACAGTTAAAATTTAAACGTTATGAGTATTTTATTCTTTTTGGCAAATAAAGTTTACAAAATGGAAATTTTTTAAAACTAGTTATGAAAAAATATATTCCATAAATGATGGCCATTTTCAGTCTCATAAATTTGGGCTCTTTCAAAAGCATTTTTCATTACATTTCTCAGAATATCCATTCTTTTGACCAGGATTTCTGCTTGAATATTATTATTTAACTGCCAAATCTTGTAGACTTGTTGACTATTTGAAGGAGAGAATCTATATCATCTAATTCAAAGGAAATAATCAGGAACTGTCAGATACAGCAAACATATAAAATTAAATCCTGAATTTCTAGAAATAATCCATTCATCAAAAATTTTTCTCAGAATACCATAGTGATTTTCTCCATGTGATTAGTAGTACCATTCTATTGGAATTGTGTTTAACAGATTGTTCCCAATAGCAGGTCTCAAAAAATTTTCATTCATGATCCAATATTGGTCACTAGTTATTGCTGCAACTGTCAACTGTCCCAAGGTTATCTCCAAGAAATATGGGCCAATAACCCTCTCAAAGGTAACACTGCATTAGACTGTATTCTTTACAATTGACACTGATGAATGGTAATGGATTCTTGGTGCCATTATATTCTGCAATTTTGTTTATTTATCAGTTGAGTCCGTAAGATAGAAATATGCTTTATCACTCATTACCCAAGATTACGAATAAATTCATTTTGTTCTTTAGCTAATTCTTGAATTTAAATTGCATAAATATGAGAATTTGTTGGCTTCAGTTCCTGTACTAATTGCATCTTACATAAACGCATGTAAAAATCGTTTCCTAAAATCCATTGCAATTATCTCTGGGACATTGAAGCATCTACCCAAAAAAGTTCCAGTCAATTGTCTTAGTTCTATTTAGTATTTTCTTTATATGCATTGAATATTCTCCACATTTAACTGAACATAATCTTCTGACTGAAGGGAAATCACTTACTCCACCTTCTACTGAAAATATTTCACCAAACAATAAACTATCAATCTCAATTGTGGTATTCAAACATGAAAATGTCAGCTTTCAAAATAAAATTCAATATTTTTGGTGCATTATTGAGTTAAGAAATTTATCTTGGAAAAATTCACAAGTGCCATCTATAAACCGATGATAAAAAATAAAATTAAAAAACAAGATAGTTATAAATTTTTTAAACTGCTGCATGACTTGGAATTCATACAAAGAATAATAAATCATTTAGATTTCATGAAGTAAACAGAAAACTTTAATTATAATATTCAAACTTAATTATGAGACCTGTTTGAAAAGTTAACTTCTAGTTGGCTATAAAAATTGCTAGTAGTACATTGAAAAACATTTATTATACTGTATATACAAAAAGTATGTACATAGCTAAATTATTTATCCATGTATTTGCCACCTGAATTTAGACATTGGTCATATTAAGGAACAACTTTTCAATTCCCTCATTAAAGAAATCAGCTGCCTGTGAGTTGTCATATCTGCACTTCAGTTTTCAATTCATCATCATCTTTAAAGTGCCCTATACTCAACCAGTTTTTCATGTATTAGAAAAAATGAAGAGAGTCAAGATTGTATGGCAGATGATCAAACAAATCTTAGTTGAAATGTTAAAACATCTCCTCACTACAAGCTGCAGTATGCAGGTGTGTATTGTCATATAACAAGATGACACTGGAAAGTAGCATACCATGCATTTTGTTTTGAATGGTCCTCCGAAGTTTTTGTAATGTTTCAGAATCACAGTTAAATCCAAAATGTATTCTTTATTCTGTAAATTCCTGAAGCAGTACAATAAATAAATAACTATACACATTTCACAGATGGCAGGATCATTGATGATACCATTCATTTTACATCACTGGTTATATGATACAACCAATAGCTGTCAGTTAAAAACATGATGTTTTTTCTGTTGAATCACTTTAAATTGCTAGGCTGTACAACCTTTCACCTGTTTTCCTGCTAAAAATTAACAGAAGTTACTTTTCAAATCACCTTGTATTATAGCAGCGCTTCTCAAACTATGGGTCGCAACCCCATTTGGAATGACAATATTTCAATAAATATATATAAATTTTGAAATAATTACACAACAAAATTAATATTCATTAAATCAAAATTTGCATATTAATTAGTTTTTATTGATTTTTGTTTTATATGATTGATTTTCTTCATTCATGACTTGATTTATTCAAAGGCCCAGCTGCTATCCAAAATTAGCAATTATTTTGTTGGATAGCTAAATTGTCATATAAAAAATTGTGTTTGGTCAATCTCATATACAGAACAGAAATTTCTGAAAAAATAAAATTCTAAAAGAATACATAAATTGTTAGAAAGAGAATAAAAAATTTAATAAATTATAAAAATTTCAGTATATATTCACAAAAATTAAGTGAGATAATGATGATTTTAATTTTCTATCTGAGAACTTGTAAACTGGAACTTTCTGTATAATAGTAAACAGTTTAATCTATCATTAAAATCTGCAGGTAGACTAAATAATCTATATTTTTAGAATTTATCACATTTAGATATATATCTGTATCATAAATATATAATTTTCTTATATACAGTATAATCAACTTTATTATATTGATAGACAATGATTTTCATTTATTCTTATTATATAGTATTGTCTTTAGTCATGATATACTCTGCTAAATATTTATTTGTCCAGTTATTGTTATTTAATAATTTTCACTTAGTAGGATAGATAATCTGTTATCATTTTTTAATGATAATTTAGAAAATTTCTTACTCCCTAACATAGAAGAATTATAATATTAATATAAATGATTCACAATAATATTACGAATTTTTCCTAATTACATTAAATCACTTAAGAGTTCTAGCATATGAGCCAGTATTAAAATTAATTATTCAATATTTTTATATTAGTATTAGAACTATATTGTTATACAGTTATACAGTATATCTGTTTTTTCTCTGTTTAAGTGCTGAAAGTGTTTATTTGTGAGTATTTATTATTATTTTAATTGGGAACCCTACTTAATAAATATTCTCATAATGTATTGTAGTGCCGATTTATGGTCAACAAATGAATATACAATTAATAGGATACTGTGGGTGAGTGAATGTTTTGATGCTTTTTCTTTGTATATAAGTGGATGTAAAAATCTATACTTTATATGTATAGTAGAATTTGAGAATTTTTAGTATATGACTATCCCTTGATTTGCTTGGGGAAATATCACACAATAAAAATTTGGGCAATGCAGAATGTGATTTATATGAAATAATGGGAGTTCTGTTTTGTCTACTTGTATACAAAAAGAGAACTCCCATTATTTGTACATTAATTAATTTTAATATACAAATAATGGTTCATTTTTAGTTAATTTTTGTACATTTTTCTTATGTACAAAAAATTAAATGGCAAAAAATATCTTTATCATCAACAAAATATTTTGTAAATAAATTCTTAAATAATGTTGATAAAATATATCTAGATTTTTAATCTAATGCTCAATTTAAGTTCTCATGTATATTATTATAGCATATGTTACTTTTGTAAAGAAATAATATCAAATTGACATTATAACTATGCTGCATTTTATTGCAAAACATGGTTATGATGTCAGATTTAATTTTTTATGCAATGCATGCCATATATTTGCCAGAACTTAATGAAAGTTTAAATTCATTGCTTTTTTATTGTAGTTTTTTTTTTATAAAGTTGTAATAACATCCAATAATTTTGAAATGTTTAAATAAAAGAGAATTTTTCATAGTAAATCATGTGCAACAATAGGTTACACTTGATTATCTTCTGTAAAGATTAATGATTAAAACACTTTCTTATACAAATAAACTGACTTAACACACTTCAAATGAAAAACATTTTAATTTAAAAAGAAAATTATTTTTTGAATCAAAAATTATACAGCACCATATTCTAAAATTTTGATAGTAAATACATTATTGCATAATAACAAAACTATGCAATAAAAACAGCATAAATTAAAGTATAACTGTACAAAAATATTCCATTTGATGATGATGTATTTTTGAAAACAGGAGTGCTATATAGTATTGGTCACTGTTATATGGAATCATTATGAAGTAGTCTCAATGATGTGTTTCCAACATTATATTTTATGTGATAAGTATATTAGAGGTTTATTGGGTTACTTACATAATAAATCTTACTATACAATAGTACGTACGATACGGAAACGCACGAGCGGGGTTTCACTGTATATATCAAATCAGCCATATGAAGAAACAATAGTTGCACATTAAACCAGCTAAATATTCTATAAATTGACATAAGGATGTGTAATTTTCAAATTAATTAAACAAATGAAATATAATTTTTGTTAAGGCCTATTTATATATATATATATTTAAATTTTTTTAAATTATATTTATAATTTTTTATAAATTTGTTAAGGCCTATTTATATATATATATCATTTTTTTTTTTTAAATTGAGGAGTTAAAATCATAATAGTCAATATTTCAAGAGAATATATATATAAGTTTATAGGATGATATAATTTCATTATATTAATATTTAAGTGAAAATATAAAAAAACCAATCATAAATCAACATTTCTAATGGGATTTATGTAAGTTTGAGAAGCGCTGGTATAGATAATAAGCATGACTTAATAAATCCATTTTATATTCTCAAATAATTAATAATAATATAAATGTTAACTATAGTAAGTTAATGCAGTAGTGCATAAACTTTTTTGATCACAGTTCTCACTTTTCAGATGTTAACTCAGTGGTTCTCAAACTTAGGTTCGCAGTCCTCTAGGGCAGGGGTCACTGAAATAACTGCCAAATTAATAATTATTTTTAATTTATGCTATGGTACCACCATCTGTTGAATTAATAATAATTTATTTAAATTTAGGCTAAGGTGGTGCCATCTACTATTTAATAATTGAACTTTAACTTTTACTAATTTCCTGAAATTAAAAATTTGCTTTGGCCTGGAGTCGAACTAGGAACTTCAGGTTACCGTCCCGATGCCTTACCAGTTAGACCAGGGGTCACCAAACTATGGCCTGCTGATGGTACTTGAATTTGCTTGATAAAATGTATGGAACACGAGACGTTGTGATACAATTTTAATTTAAATATTATGTTTAGAATACTAGGAAATCTTCACATGTGCTTAGACCTCCTGGCTGGTATGTGCTAGAATACTTGGAGATCTTCACACGTGCGTCTCCTGGCAGCTGCTATGTGCTTTAAATTTACTATTTTAAATTTTAAAATATTTATATCTAACCTGACCTAACCAAACATTGATGATATATTGAAAGCCAAACGTCTGTTTCACAAATCTCACTAATGATTTTTGCTGCTTAGTTTGTGAGATTCGGATTTTTTTTTTTTTATTAATAAGAAGGAGTCAAAGCTTTTAGAGGACCCCTTTCCACTCAAGAAAGAGTACCAAGGAGTCCGAAACCCTCTACCTTTAAAATCTGTCAATATTAATTTTTTAATGATAGCTGCTTTGACCAATGCTACTACTCGAGGTATCTTTCTTCTAATGTTATTTTCTTTGATAACTTTTTTAGTAAATAAATATGTTGGTTGTCCTTGTTTTTTTGCATTGCATGCCACTCACCCATGATTAACACGGAATACTGAACTTGGTTTTTCGTCTTTTTTTTAGAGCTTTCGTTCCGACTTGCAAGTATTGTACATAATGATTATGTGGCCTGCACTCGTCATTTTCTCAGTTATCCGGCCCACTGTGCAAAAAAGTTTGGTGACCCCCCCTCTAGGGGACCACAAAGAATCCCTTAGAGAACTGCAGACACCAGTTTAGAGAACCACTGTTCAATATCCTGAATAGTTGTCTACTGCAAGAGTAAGATTGTGTGTAAAAAATGTTCTCCATCTTTCTTATGATTGTGTTATTTGACTAAGATTTGCCATTTTCTGAATAAATAATTGTTTGTCAAAAAATGTTTTAATTGTAATTAATTTTAAATGGTCTGCAAGCAATTTAAAAAATTGTAAAGAGACCATCATGCATGAAATCTTAAAAAAGTTTGAGAACCATTGTGTTAACTTAGTGTGTAACCTCCACCAATTAAATGTGAGAAAATATTAACTTTCCATTTCTCATCTTTCATATATACCCATATATTGAAGAATGAGGATAAGTTGGGATTTAGACTCTTAACATAAATCCTCATTCTTCAATGCAACAGTTAACTTGATTGCCTGGCTAATCAGCTTATAATGGGTTCCTAATTAACTTGCAACTAGGTACTATATCTCGTATAAATTCAGCAGCAATAAATCTTTAAAAATAAATAAATAATTTTAATATAATTCGTTATCCTTCTTCCTAGTATAAGTTAAACAGAAAAAACAATACTGCACAGAAAATATTTACTTTAGATCATCCATTCTCAACCTGCGACCCGCCAAGCTTTTACATGCGGCCCAGAACGCATAGTCATGAATTTAATGAAAGCACAGACTTTTTCTCCCACATGCAAAAAATAAAAATAAAAATTCTGATATTAATTAAAAAATTTTTTAAAACTGGAAAAATTAGAATTTTCTTAATTTGCTAAGTCTTTCCTGATGCACTCATAAAATTTTACAATGCATGAAAATGAGCTGAGGGGGAAAAAATCTGGTGATTTAAGATTCCATGCTTCACCAATACAAAAAAAAAGCTTTTTTTTTATAATTAATAGTTTCTGAAAAAAGTTTTATCATTTTGTGGTGCTGCAGTCTTCAGTTTCGCATCACTTTGCCGCATGTATAAATAAATAATTAAATTTTTAATTATATTTGCAAAGGAAAGTTTTTGATAAATTTCTTCATTCTTAGATACTTCAATAAATTCTTCATCTGATTTTAGATTTTTATTTAAGCCATTTATTAAGTTTGTAAATCATGATGAAAGCTGTTCCAGTGCACAGCTATACTCTTATTTTATATATATTAAAAATTTAAAACAATTTCTCAAAAAACAGATATTTTTTTCAATACCAATATGAATTTATTCTTTGTTTGTTTGTCTCGAAAATGATATTTTTGTTAATTCTTGCACATCCTCTTGCAACAGACTAGCACCCCACAGTTTGGAAAATACTGACATATGACAGTCATGAATTGAGAAGTCAAAAGTTTTTTGTAGGCGATTTTTTAGAAGTTAGACTTTTATCATGTGAAACCAACCGGTTGTCAATTGCTGATATAGCATGTTGTGGCCCACTTAATATAGCAGACAAATGTATATGGCCCAGGAAAAGAAAAGTTGAGAACTGCTGCTTTAGACAGTAACATTTTCAGCCTTCCAGAACACCATCATTGACTAAGGCTGAAAATATTATTGTTTAAAATAAAATTTTTTCATTCAGAGTTGTTTTTTTGTTTAATTTTGATAGTTTTGTTTGTTTATTGTTACTGCATTTTTAAAATATAATATTTTGCAGATAATTATCAAAGATAAATTATACAGGTTGATAATCAAAAATCCAGCAACCTTGGGACCTGAGGATTGCTGGATTTTCGAAAATTCTGGATTTTTGATGTATATATATGCTGTACAGGTATCCCTTGTTATATGCAATCTCACTACATGTTTTTGTTATAACTCAATTTTAAAAAGTAAATTAACTTTTTAAATTAAAAAAAGTTTTGTTTAAAAATTGTCTCATGTAGATGAGACAAATGTGGATGAACTGCTCGAGTTCCACTTATCAGAGATCACTAATGAAGAACTTCTGGAAATGGAAACAACATGAATAGTGTTGTTGAGCCCATCAAACAGCTTTCAACAAAACAAATGACTGAATTTTTTAAACACATTGAAAGTGCCATCAGAATAATTGAAGTAAATGATCCTAAACTGCACTACACATTATTACTGGCAACAAAAATAATTACTTCCTCTGTAAGGAAATAAATGACTTAATCAATGATATCACTAATAAGAACAACTTAAATTTTTAAAGAACTAAGGCACATAAGGGTCAACAAAAAGCCAACAAACTTGCTAAGACAGTTACCAATACAAAACTGGATTACTCTTTTAGCAAAGTTCCTACTTCTATAGTCAAGAGAGCAGTACTCTACTCTGCAATCAAGACCTGGCAAAAACAATGGGACAATGAATAAAACTGGTAGACTTTGTTATTCCTTTATTCCTGACGTTGCAAATTTTCTTAAAGTAAAACATGTTAAATTAGATTCTCACGTAATGCAGCTTATTACGGGACATGGAAATTTCAAACAATATCTCCACAGATTTGGTTTCTTTACAGATCCTAACTGTGAATGTGAATATGGAGAGATCCAAGACACCAAACACCTCATTTATGACTGTAAAAAATTTGATAATCAAAGAATTAAACTGGAAAAGACTGTTATCATGGAAGGCCAAAACTCCCCCTATAGTAATCAATACTTCTTGAATTAATGTCAAGATCTTTAGAAGCTTAATGGACTTCTTACATACTACAAATGCCCTTTATAATGATTGGCATCCGATTAAAGATAACCAAAACTGACTGCTCTTCCTTGTCTGGAAACGACTGTTGTACTAGCAACTTCTTCCTGGAACTGGCAGATGTGCCAGTAACTTTTTCCTACAATGTACATAATGTAAATATATTGTGTTAACAAATGGCGGGCACGTTGGGTCTGTCACTGGTGTTGGTCGCTCATCACTCTCTCGTCCTCTAGTGACTGTCTTACTTCTAACAACAGAGCTATTAACCTATTCTTGAGCTTCCCTTTTCCTTCTCACTCCTTTTCTTACTTCATTTTGGGCTATACCTCTGAGTTCAGCCCACTATCCCCATTTAAAATAAAAATATAATTTATTTAAAGTACAAAAACATTATAATAATCATTTTTAAATCGATTATAATGCGATATTTACGGTTCATCTATGAGATAAAAATTACAATTATAAATAAATGTGGCTTTTTACCTTAAGAATAATTTCTTTGCGTACAGTTATCCGGAAGAATTTCAGTCCTACGTCATTTCTGAAAAGTTTTAAAGAGCTTTGTACCTAGAAAAAAGAAAAAAATTACTGAGCTTTTCCAATTCTTATAGAAAAAGTAAACAATCAAATATCAAGAAGTGGTTTCTTTTTTAAGAAAGCCAGAAATAATTATTCTTAAATCGTACTTACATTGAATAATACTTCAGTTGAAGAATAAACTTCTAAACGACGATATAGCTTGAAACATGGATCTTTAGCCTAATAAAAATACATTATTTTTATATTTTGATAATTCAAAAATATTATACAGTACTGTATAAAAAATAATTAAACGGTCATAAACTTTAGTTACTTATTATTATTATTATTATTATTATTTTTAAATAATGTTAATTTAAAACTACATGGAAATAATTCTTTTGGAATGATAAAATGCAGGTTATTCGTTGCAAAGTCGGCCGGATCCGGTCGTGGTAAAGCTTTGGCTTACCACCCTGGAGGATCCGGGTTCAAATCCGGGTCCCACACCTCCAGTTTTTCAGGAGGGGTCCGGGCCCGGCTCGTTGAACCCCATCCTTCAACCATCCGGTTGACCCCATCATGGGTGTTGGCCAGCCTGTGATGGGTTTATAAGTGGCCGCCGCCAGATACAGTATATCCTATGAGGATATGGCGGCTTAATCTAACTAACCAAACCAAACCAAACTATTCGTTGCAAAAATCAAAATCGAAATTTAGCAATTTCGCAAAAATCAATTTCGGAATTTAGCACGGAAGTTAGCAATTAACGAAATTGCTAAATTCTTTAAAAATCTATTCATTAGACTCAACTGACAGGAACCACAACATAACCAAAAAAAGGTAGTTACCGTGTGGTTGGGTTGTAGCCAAAATCAACCATTCGCGAATCACATATGATTATTCGCAATCCGTTAAACGATTGCTGATTGACAGGAAGCGCTGTAGGCGGCTAATGGACGGTATGTCGCACTGTGTAAGTTGCGCTCAACCACTGACGATCACAAGTTGTGACAGACGTCGAAACCGATTTCAGTTTAGTGGTCCGTCTGAAGATTATGATTATCTTTATGTCCGTCTAGATTATGTGTTTCTATATTAATATAGATTAATTAGAATTCACGACTGTCCACAAGCAATTACCTTTTTGTGATTGTGGCGTGGTTCTGTTGTGGTTCGTGTGAGTTCAGCCTAAGCGAGTAACTTGTTGGTATATATTTAGAACAAGTTACTCGCTTAATTTCTCATCGCTGTAAAATTAATAGGATGTTTTATATACAAAACAATAAAAAATTTAAATATTTGAGAATTCTACCAAGCTTCAGAACAAATATATCATCGTAGGGGGGAAAAATCACGTAACTTCGTAAAAATAAGTCGTAGCTTATTTAAGTTGATTGCATTCGATTCGGAATGATAAGATAGATCTTAAATCGTTTAAAATATCCGATTATCTTTAAAAGTTTTGCAGAAAATCATAAAAAACATGATTCTGAGCCCCAAATTTGGAACTCTATATCTTGAGAATGGAACTTCTGCCCGACATGGGATCTTCATCAATAAACTCAGGAGTGTTTAATTAGGGGAGAAGGTAAAGGGGAGGTCGAAAATCCGCTGGGATTTTTTCTCCTGTCGTACCAGAAACTTTGATTACTATTAAACTATAAGATAACCGATCTACACTATCGTTGTCTATTAATCTAGGGAAACTTATCATCAAGTTCAAATTTTGTGCCTATCGCAGCCTAATGACACATCTTTGTATTTTATTCTTGTTTATTTTAAAGAAAGTTGTATTTTCGGAATTCTAAATAGTATTTCTAAGTTTCTCCTACGTTTACAACACGCTTCTACCATTTTATCTAAATTACGACACAAGAAAGAGTTAATTAAGAAAAAAAAACATTAAAATTATAAATCATTACTTTTCTTAAGATTCGTATAATCTATCTGACTTAAAACACGAAAGAAATTAATAAAATAAGAGCTTTTTATTATTCATAGCATTAAATGCGCAGAACCTAAAAGTCTTGAACCGAAAATTTTTCTTGGTCTGCGCACCGCCATCTTAGCTATTGAATATTAAAGGTACTTTATGCCTCTAAAGTACGTTAAGAGACATTCGTTAACTTAAAGTACTTTAACTCTTAACGTAATTTAATATTTCGTGTCTGGAAAGCATTATTCCGTTAAATTCGACCTTAAAGTACTTTAAGCGGTCTAGTCTGTAACGGGTATTAGTCTTTAAATTTTATGTCGATTCTATAGGATTCTATAGGAAATCCGTTAAATTCGACCTTAAAGTACTTTAAGCGGTCTAGTCTGTAACGGGTATTAGTCTTTCAATTTAATGTCGATTCTATAGGATTCTATAGGTGTGTTTTTATTTATTATCGAAAACTTAAAGATTATTTATATAATATTATATTAGATTATATAGATGTATATTTTAGATTGTGCACAATATTATATAGATTTCGTAATTCTAGTTTACGAATTCTGTCCTTCTTTCAAAATAAAAATTAAATTTTTATTACAATGATTATTAATGCATTAAATGGTTATATACAAGAAGATGAAAGCATATTTTGGTAATTTAAAATATATAAGGGATAAAATAATTATAAACTCTTACCGATTTTGCCACAATAGATGAAAAATATAGAAATATCATCAAAACCGTCAAAATAAAACTAATCTCAATTGAAAAAGTTAAAATAAATTCGATATCCGTGCTATCGATAATATCATTACAGGAATTTAGTATCATAGAGTAAGCAATACATAATATCATGCTATACTGAGTATTAAATAATTCGTTGATAATCGTCATCATTTTACAAGAATCATAATACTTTAATTGCACGTTATTAATATATTCTTCTTCGCTGTGAAAATCAGGAATAGCCTCGATGAAAGAACTAATGCTTTCAAATTGAATTTTTACTATTGTGCATAAAAATATCAGCAAACCGAAATATAAGAAAATTGACGTTAGAGAATAGAAAATTGCCAAATTAACTATAGCCAGATGAAAACAACTGAAAGGATTATTCATATAATCGCAATCTTGGTGATGAAATTCGGTGTATTGAAAGTAAATTGCAATAGTTATTTTGCTGACACAACTTGGAAATGTCGTTAAAATATAAACAATCGAATAGGAGAGAAGCATTTTATGTAAATTTATTGTTTTTGTAATGTAAATATCATTTTGATGATTCAGATACATTTCGTATATTTGATAAAACTTCGATTTAGAAGAAAATGTATTGTAAATAACGAGTAATGCTGAAAAACCAAAAAAGCAAAGATTTCCTTTTCCTATAGATTGAGCATTATTACCATAGAAATCATCAGTATTAGCCGCTTCTAGAAATCTTTGACAAGGTGGAAGAAGAAGCAAACTTCCTTCGTGCAGCACTGCACATGATATTACAATGATAACGAAGATTTGATAAATTCTCCAAAACAATATTTCGATAGACGAATCATTCTTACTCGGAATAACGAATCCGATATATCTTCCAATCTTTAAAACAAATTCAATTTGTTCTTTCGGTATAATATCTTTTAATCGCTGATGATTCATTTCTGATATTTATTAAAATTAATTCAATAGCGCTCCTTCATTTATCATCCGTTCACTGTTTAGTAAAACAGTAACATATGACGCCGATGAAAATTTTAATCTAGAAAATGACAAAATTATTGATTTTTTAAGTAAATGCTATTAAGAAAACTATCTGAATAATGATAAAAATTCGATATTTATCGCTATTATATCTAAATAGCCTTTATATAATGCAAGCATAATAGCTTAAATGCATTAAAAGATCTTTTATTACGGAATAATAGCTCAAGTAATCTTAAGCATTTATGATAAAAATTAATATATAAAAGTTTCAGATTTAATGGATTTCCATGTAAACACGAAACACTTACTTAGCTAGCTTTTCGAAAGTACGTGAAACATAAAATCAATTTTATTAGATGCGTGACTTTCATAATTAGTTTTGAAGTAATAGATTTTTGCGAAATTTACGAATTTCATTTTCCATTAAAAATTATCTTGATGCTACATTATTTTCTACTCTACCTTCAAATATTAAATATGGTAGATGTTCTAACTTCCGAAGTAATCTCTTAATATACCTTAAACTAGTGTTTTCAATCTGTGGTGAGATAATCTATTCTAAGGGAGACGCGTAAGAATTAACAAAAATATAAATTTTGAGACAAACAAACAAAAAATAAATTCAAATTAGTGTAGAAAAAAATCAGCGAAAAGATTATAAATACATATAGTCTACAGGTATCCCTTGATTAGTGTGGTTTGAATAATGCTGTTTTGATTAGTGCATAATTTGAAACTATCCCTTAATATATGCGGTGCCAGATTTGATTAGTGCGCTTCAACAAGTGCAATTTTTTATTTTCAAACATTCTGAAGCATTGGCAACTGAATCTCGGGGATTGTAGTCTACATGATTAGAGCACTGCAATAAATTTATTAATTAATTTATTTTAATTCTATTAATATTACGACTTTTTTCATTTAATTGTTATATTTTAAATTCATTCGTAATTTTATTTATTAATAAATTTAGCGTGAATGGCAAGCAACTAATAATAGCCATTTCGATATTTTATAGCCATCTTTGTCTTCAGTTCTTTTCCAGTACTCGATGTTTACGGATGTGCAATTATTTTTTACAGAATGTATGCAATTTAGTAAAAAAATAAGTTTTTTGTGTGAAAAATAAATTATAATTCCTAGTATAAATTTTTAATTACTTATATATATTCCTCAATGATTTAAAGTTCATGTAATGCAATATGAATATGTTTTGAGACAGAAAAAAAATACAAGTTAATAATTTTGATATTTTCCAGGATACTTTATAATTATTCCCATTTAGTTTTTTAGTAACCGCATTAGTGCGGTTTTGATATATGCGATGTATTGCAGGATTTATTAACCGCACTAATCAAGGGATTCCTGTATCCATGTATCCAGAAACTTTCTGCTATAGCTACAGTAATCAAGGGATTCCTGTATCCATGTATCCAGAAACTTTCTGCTGTAGCTACACTAATCAAGGGATTCCTGCATCCATGTATCCAGAAACTTTCTGCTGTAGCTATAGTAATCAAGGGATTCCTGTATCCATGTATCCAGAAACTTTCTGCTGTAGTTGTTTTAAAGAGAAAATAGCGAACTCGTTTAGTGATTGAAAAGAATTGCGAGTAGCGATATCTTCAATGACATCCCGATTTGAGAGAATTTGTGCCAAAAAACAAGCCCAACCATGGCATTAAATATTATGTTGTATTAAACATGTATTCTATTTTTCGTTTATTTTTTGTAAGATTTGTTTAATTGTATTAAAAATTATTACATGATAATAAATACATATATTTTTATGTATAAGAACTTTATTTATATAAAATATGGCATATCGCTTTGATATTAAATTGCAAGTAGAAATTATTTATAAAATTAGAACTGCTATGAAAATGAGAGGGCGTATCAATTTTTTTTAGGAAAAAAAGGGGGCGAAGACGCAAAGATTTTATCGTAATCTCTTATTATTAAAAGTAATAACATATATTACAAAGATTATTCAAAATAATATTTCAATAGAAGAATTTATTAGTTGGAAAATAGAATCTAACTTTATTCCAGTAGAAATTATTTATAAAATTAGAACTGCTATGAAAATGAGAGGGCGTATCAATTTTTTTTTTTATGAAAAAAGGGGGCGAAGACACAAAGTTTGGAAATACAGTCTTAAACAATTTATTTTAGATTTTTATGAAATTTAGCAGAATGGTCAAGTCCTAGAAAACGATCCCTATGTCTTATCAATTATGTCTTTAGCTTCAGGTCGGCCGGATGGCCGCGTGGTAAAGCTTTGGCTTACCACCCTGGAGGATCCGGGTTCAAATCCGGGTCCCACACCTCCAATTTTTCAGGAGGGGTCCGGGCCCGGCCTGTTGAACCCCCATCCTTCAACCATCCGGTTGACCCCATCATGGGTACTGGCCAGCCTATGATGGGAGCTATAAATGGCCGCCGCCAGATACAGAATATCCCATGAGGATATGGCGGCGTAATAAAACTAACTTAACCTTTAGCTTCAGCCATTTGAAAATGACGGACATTCAAATTGTAATTATTTGTAACATTCTAATTAACGAAATATTTAATAGATTTTATGGCATTCAGTATATAGGTTACGCCAATGAAGCGAGTTTAAAATATATATTTGATCTCTCTATCATTTCAAAACAAATCACGCTTGGAATAGGCAATTATCGCTGTTTTTCATTATATTTCGCTCCGGATTTCTAGCTCATCTCTTCGATTTATTAAACCTGCTGTTATTAACGTAATAAATACAAAAATTTAGGTTAAGTTCGATATCTTAAAAAATAATAATTGGAATTCGAAATAAATGTCTTCAGATATGACAAATGTATAAAGCGTCATATTTACTATTACTGCATCAAATTATAAACGGAATTAAATTTAAATTCATTTTTCATGGAGAAACTCTATCTCAAAGTTGATAGACATAGCAATAACCCCTTTGTTACGTCTGAAATATTCATCTCATATAGAGCATTTATAATAAGATTCTAATGACTAGTCTGTCCCCAAAATCTATGTAAATCGGATGAAAATCGAGTAGTAATTACGCATGTATTCTGACATCTAAGGGAGTTTCGATTTAAAAAAAAATTAATCTTATAAACAGTAATATTATATAGCATAACGGAAAAGATCAAAGTACTTCTCAGGACTATATAGTTATATCTCACTTTATGTCATTAATTCGTTCCAAGACTCGCGAATTAAGTCAAAAAATGACGTAAATCGAATAAACTCCTTGAAAATCAACATAGACCCCTTATAAATTAATCCCCTTAAAGTCGCTAATAACATTTTAAAGAATCTAAATAATTCTATAACATTCAATAACTAACTCACATCGGTTGAACGAATGGTCAAGATATTCTTGTACGCAGCATAGAAAGTTGAACAAAAGTGAACTTCAGCGTAAAACCGCAGCGTCTAGCCATATAGTGAAAGTAACATCAGCATCAATACATCAATGTATTTACATCCCGTTTTACACCTGTGAGACAACAACTTTAGTAAACTTTTATTTTTTCGTATTATCAATTACACCGACGTAAGCCGTTTCGACTTACGTCGTTAAGTTGAAGAATGACTTTAAATGAAATAGTGAAAGAGAATTGTTAGCGCAGTGATTGGCACTGTGAATATTTTCGTATTGTATCAATCACTCGAAAATTATATGTATCTATGAACAAACGAATGGTAAATGTTTTGTAACATATAATTAATCACTATTTCTACGCGTTTTATTGTTATCTGAGATTTAATGAATTTAAATAGTATTTACATTGATAAATTATTTTACGATATAATTGTTCTAAGAACGTAACCTCGAATTATAACATTAAGTCTATGGGAGTTTTGATTTCAGTTAAAGTAGCAATTTTCAGGAATTAACATCAAACAAAGCCCAATGTAATAATGTTTTTAATGACTTTCCCAATCGTTAATGCCAGTTGACTTAAGTATGGTTTTCGTGGTACATAATAGCAGTTGTAAATACGATAATGTAACTCGGACTGTCGAAGTCGGGAACTCCTGTACTCTAATGTTTTATCTACTATAATCTTTCTGATCGTCCGCCATCATCACTGAACAAATTTCTAAACTTTCTTTTTTACTTATGAAATATAAATAATGAAATATTAAATGCTCATTTGATATCAAAATCAATTCTATTAGCACCTATATTATTTTCATGTATAGAGTCGTACAAATATTTTATAAAAGTTTAGAATAGAAAAACGATAAATTGATTATACGAAGAAAACTAATACTTTCCCTAAAATGCTTTAAAGCGAAACAACGGACCATCCAGCCAGAATTTCTGGCTGGAAACTTAGAACACCCAAAAGGTGTTAAAACCCCAAAACCCCGAAGGGCAAAACATCAAGACCCCGAAGGGCGATACAGCGGTTGCCCCGAAGTGCGCACACTCCTTGGATTACCCGCCAAGACGGGGACCGCTCCCGACCCCGGCCAGACCAAGTGCAGCAAGTCCCGACCCAACCTGACGGCTGGGAGTTAAATCCTTTTTTTGAGTCCTTGTTAGGGACCCATCCAGGAGACCTTCCCAAAAGTCAAGAACAGATACTTTTTAATTTTTCAAAAGTTTTATTAACAAAAAAAGAAATACATCAGCAGAGCCCACCACAAGGAATAGCATAGGGTGGTGGGTTCGCTAAGTCAGGCAACAATAATAAGTCATGGTGATATAAATGATAATCAAAGATTTCATAATAAATTTTGCCTTGACAAACTTTTGAAAAAACATTTAAAATTACATAACAATCATCAAAAGAATAACAATTTAATTAAGAACACATGCATCATGCAGAAAATAAAAGTAAGTATAAATTAAAATATCAAACTAACACAAATTTTTCTTTTCAGGTTTTACAGATGAAGATCAGGATGAAAACCATCAACAATAAACTGTTTAAAAAACCCGAGTAAAGGTAGGTATAACTCTATAAAACTAATTAAACTTTTTTGTTTTTACAGATGTAGAACACAATCATAAATAATATATAAACAGATAACTAAGAACACATGCAACATACAACAAATCAAGTAAGTATAGGAAACCGTACAAAAAAAGAAAAATTTAAAATTAACACATATTTTCTATTTTCCAGATACAAAGACAAGTATAAACAGGTAAGTATATAAATATAAATAGTATATACATACACACAATAAAAAATCATTTACAAATAAAATAAAGAATAAATAAGACATAAATTCAAAGAAGGAGAGAATAACAGGGCAATTCAAAATATCAATATGTTGATGAGCAGATAAAACTAAGAAAAAATTACATAGACACGGGATATTCAATAAGAACAAATTAAAAAGGAGAGAGTTAAAATATGTAAATATATATATTTAAAATCATGAAACAAGGACCCCATAAAAATAAATATATTAAAATAAACAACTAATTAAATAGAGTATAACTATAAATGAAACCCACTAAAAGAATAATTATACAGTGTGAATCTGAAAAGCTGGGCAAAACTTTACAGGGTGAGAGAACGCAGCTATACGAGCAATATTCGTCAATGAATGTATGGTCGGAACGCAAGCGATGAGAAGTTAAAGGTAGAATCACATGTAAGGAATGAACACAAGAATGAGACGAGATACTTCAGAAAACATTTTAATAACATGAATGTAATTGATGTACAGTACATGCTCAGAGATTGCTCAAAAAGTGCTTCCACCAGCATCACACCTAATGCAGGCTTCACACCTACTGGATAGGGACTGACGCACATTTGCGAAAACACCAGGCATGTCCCGAACACCGCCAGCAGGTGTGAATCCTGCATTACAACTGGTGGAAGCACTTTTGAGCGATCACTTTGAGCATGTACATGAATTACATTCATGTTATTAAAACGTTTTCTGAAGTATCTCGTCTTATTCTTGTGTTCATTCCTTACATGGGATTCTACCTTTAACTTCTCACCGCTTGTGTTCCGACCATACATTCATTGACGAATATTGCTCGTATAGCTGCGTTCTATCACCCTGTAAAGTTTTGCCCAGCTTTTCAGATTCACCCTGTATATATATAAAATTCAATAATTTCTCATGTATATAAAGAACAAATAAAACCTTGTATGTTTAAAAGAAACCCAAACAACCCCTATACATATTTATATATAGTGCAATAGCACAAAAGATAGCATTAGATTAAAAAGTGTATAATCAAATGATAAAATATAAAAAGGTGAAATCATAAAATTATCCCGTGTCTATAGTCTGAAAATTGTAACCATTTTTATTCCACACGGTGTTTTCGGTGCCCTCATATAATTTGGCAAACTGAATATCGGTGAAGAATTTCTTATCTGTGGCAGGCTTTAACCTCTTTTGTTGTGTAATACGTATTTTAATTAAGCCAGATGTAACCCTTTTTTTATCATATAAAATTTCACATTGGCTTTCCACAACATTCGCTTTGCCACAGATAATACCCAATTGAACATTGTAGGAATTAAACGTTTTAAATTTAGCATGGTTTAAAACATTATCACAAGTGACATAACATTTAAATAATTTCCCAATCCATGTCCATTGGAACTTTGCAACAAAACAATCATAAAAAATGTTTTACATCCTCTTCACCGTTACAGTTAGTGCATTTATTATGTTTTATTCTTTTCATTTTCATAAGTATAGCTTTTAATAGTGAGAGCACCTATGGCTACTCAATATATTAACATATTTTACTTGGGTCGCGAAAAATCTCGTAATGAAAAATGGGGTCATGAATGAAAAAAGTTTAAGAAGCACTGTATTATAGAATATAAATTTAAAAAAAAAAATTGAAATTTTGAAATAGTGAATAAATGAATTTCAAAATGAATGTAATATTTAAATTTATGATTTTATAATTTTTTTAGCAAATAATAAAATTAAACAAAATGCCTAAAAACCTCTTAAATAATTGAAGTAATCTGGATTTTTAAAAGTGAATATGCACAGTTTTAAATTAAAATATATATTTACAATATTTCAGAGGTTTAGAAGAAACACATCTTGTTCAGTGCTACACATCCCATCCAGTGGAACTGCAGTTGTTACCAAATACTTATTTTACATTATCTGCTAATACATTTCAAGAATTACAACTTATTGCAAAATCAGATTTACCTGGTGTAAAGTATGATATTTACCAATTAGTATTAAAAATATGTTATTTTTAATGATTTTTTTTTAATTTAAAAAATCTTTTATAGAAAAATTTACATTAATTTGGTCAATATGGAATTTCATACATTAATGAAAACTTGGCTTATTGTTTTAATGTGCCAAAAACCAATGATCACAAAGTCATATCAAGTGCACTTATCCTGTTCAAGTGACAATGTTGCTGTAAAGGTATTAAAATTGAATCAAGTTCATATTTAGTTTTTTAATAGTTAACTTATAAGCATTTGTATTTTTGCAGAGAATCACTTATTCCAATCCTTACAATCATTTTAAAACCTATATTGTTTCAAGTAGTCATCCACATATATTGCAATTAGCTGAACAGAAATTCAGTGTTGAACCAAAAAAAAATTATTTGTTAGGATTGATATTTCTTCCACAGCAAAACCCATTTTCTGAAGAAATATTTATATTTATCAACAATTTAGAAGGAAAAAATGAAGAAACATTTTCTATTAAATTAATAATTTCTTAGTTATGTTATAATAGAATATTGTATTTTAACATTGTTTTTATATTTTGTAAATAAAATTATTACAATTTTTATATTTTTGATATTTTGTAAAAAGTTTTTCCATTTATGAAATATAATAAAATTTGGAAACATATAGTTTTTTTATATTTTGATCATTAACAATATCAGATGTGTTAAAAATCCAATATTGATTTACATTGTAACATATTTTCTTCTAAGTGAATTGAAATTACAGTATCTGTCAGTATAGATGCATCTTAATTTTGAAATTGTAAATTTAAGAAAAAAAGTTATTAATGCTATGGAAATTCAAAATTCGATAAAATAAAGCTCCAAAAGCCAGTAGAAAAAAGTATAGAATTATTACACTTATTTAGCATTTTCAACTTTAGCAACAACATTATATATTTATAAGTAATCAAAGATTATCAGAATTTATTTTTATTTCATTAACAGCCTAAGAAAGATTAAATAATATGGCCATTCTGTATATAGAGCAGAAAATTTTAAACCGAATTGACACTGCCAAAATAATTGATGAATTGGAAATTCACGTAAAAAATATTTTTTTTTTAATAAATTTATTTAATGTGTTATAGTATGAAATTTTTGATTACTTTTCTTTTTTTGTTAATAACTTAAGAGTTTTCTTGAAACTTTTTTTACCTAACTTGAATTTGAGGACCCTGAAATTTTTACCGCTTAGGGCCCCCACTTGATCTGCCAATGCATGATTTAGATAACAAGAAATGAGACTGTCTCTGTGGTCTCTGATGTCATTAATGACATAGAGACCTTCCTTTAATTAAGAGAGATTTCTTTACAAAATGTGATTAGCCTGACAATATTTAATTTAGGAGAATATATACCTTGTGATTTTTTTTCAAAAAAATAAATTTTCTTTATTTTACAATACAAACCGGGACAATCTCAGTCCTGATTTTGTTGATACTTTTTTTCTTGTCTACTTCGCAATCTTTAAAGTTTTTTGATTCTTTTCCTTCCTGATGTTAAGTTGTACACATTCCAGCTTGATGTTTATTTTTTTTGCCATCACTTTCCAAAACTTGCTGTTGCACACAGATCCAAACAGTATCTCCTCTCTCAAGTCCCAGAGTTGATTGCTTGCATGTGTGCATGTCTTGGACAAACAAACTGACACTCTTTTTCACCTTTTTCTGGGAAAGAGCAAGATTTGCTTCTTTGTTTATTGTTTTAAAGAAAAGAAAAGCAATCATGTTTCCCCATTGTGTGGGTTGGTGGACTTAGTTCATTATACATATATTTATATTTACATTTCAATTGTTTCTCCTTAGGGGACATTCTCCCCTTCAGATTCCTTTCTCTATTTATTTAATTTATAAATCAGATTTTTAGGTAAGAAAAAACATTCTACAACTGACCTGAATTCTATATCCTCTACAAAACTATCTATTAACATTTGTTTCTTGCCAACTTTTCAGTTTTTGTATATTATGTTGTATTATTACTTTCAGCTTATAAGATGCAGAGTGATTTTTAAAGGTATTTTTAAGGAAAAAAAGTGCATGTTTTAAGCCAGCAAATACAGTATATGCTAAGTGAATAATATTTACAAATATAAAATGGTTCATTGATAAATTTTGACTGTTGTGATATTCTTCATAGAACATTACTGATTTTTTATAATTCAGTAAATAATATATGCTGTAAATGTTTTATGTGATTATTAGATATGTACATAAACAGTTTATATATAGCATGGTAAAATTATACAGAAACAATAAATTATGGTGTACTTCACTATTTGTTATTAGGAATTTCAAATATTAAGTGTTACTAGACAGCAAAAACATTTTGATCATCCTATATAACTAAATTATCTGAATTAAAATTGCAATTTATTTTTCCATTATTATTAGTATTAAAAAGAAATTGGACAATAATTTTTTTTTTATTTCAGTGAAGATTGTAATTGAAATTTAATAATTTATCTAATAACATGATACATATCAAAATAAATAAAACACAAACAATTACAAAACAAAAATCGGTGTCTTTTCTCAAATATGTGCACACATACATATCAAAATAAAAACAAATTATATCATTCAATCATGCTTCCCATAAACATTCAATAGAGTCTTGTTTTGCTGAAAAAAATTTTCGAAAAATGTTGACTTAATGAAACAAGACATTCTTCATGTTGAATCTGTAAAAATCAAATTTATATATAATAATTTACTTAAAAAAAAAATATATATATATATAAAAGGTAACATAAAAAATAATCAAATCTTATAAATTCTAATAGTTTATTTCAATATACAAATATCATTGCACAATAAATACTGTTTTCAGTACTTGACATTAAAACTATATATTAAATATGAACAGCAATTTGAATATAATGCCAACAGATTGTCTGATTCTTATAAAGAATTTTTTACAATATTGAATTTTAAATATTTTAGTTCATAAAATGTATTTTGATTTCATTCACAATAAAAGCAATTGTTTAAAAGTTTTAATCCCAGCATTTATTTCATAAATGTGTGTCTTTATTTCTCCTTGTATTTGTACTTAAGAACTAACTGGCACCTGGAGGGTGCCAGTTAGTTATTTCACAAAAAATCATATCTAAATAATTAAATATACTTTTTTCTTGTCTCATAGAAAAAAGCCTATTGAAATCAAATCAGATAATCTAGTTGCCTACAAAACAACCTCCAAATTCAAATTAGTTATTCCCAATAATAATTATTTTCAGTGCACAAAAGTTATACATATGGTGAGGAACATATCCTTCAGTATTATATCAATAAGAATAGCTAGATTATTTTTATCATCATCCAAAGTAAGAAATTGATATTTTAATTGTTAAATATTATTTTTTAAAATATTATTCATATGATTGTAGAAATTAATTTGCACATTTTTGTATTTTTTAAATCAAAAATACAAAAATTGCAAATTAATATCGTACCATTCCTATTGTTATTTGCTTTATTGGTTATTATGATATTCATTTGATTTAATTTTAATTTATGATTAACATGAATCTGATTTAATAATTAAAATAAAATCAAATTCATATAGTGAGACCTTTCTTTGTATAGTATTGTTTCTTTGAAAAGCAGACTCTGATGAAAATGCAAATATTGTATATATTGTATTTCTACAAGATTTGCATATCAATATGCATGTCAATATTAAATTAGATATCAATATGCATGTAGTATTGCTGTAGCAATTATAACAACCTCTAGATATATATAGTAGACTCCTATACTATGAGATACGTTCCACATTATAGAAAATCAATTTACGAGACATCATTATCAGATGATTTTATGCAAATTTAAACTTGGTTCTGAGTTCCATCACTGATTACATATTGCTAATGAAATGTGCATTAGTTTCAAATATGGTTTTATTGTGTGCAGAGGTTAATTAACTTGTTTTAAAGAAAGTTTCTTTTAATAAAGGAAAAAAAACAAAACAGAATACAGGTAACTAAATTTTTAAAAATATTATATACTAATAGACTCTGAAAACACAGATGCATATAACCCAACAGAAAAGTTGTTAAAGTTGTCATGGAAACAAAATAAATATTGTTTGGTTCTTATACAATCAATGGATATTATAAATAATGGATAAGTAACATTCAAAAAAAATTTATCCTATGCTTTATACAGTATTGTATGAGTATAAATAAATATTGTTTGGTTCTTATACAATCAATGGATATTATAAATAATGGATAAGTAACGTTCAAAAAAAATTTATCCTATGCTTTATACAGGACTGTTTATAGTACAGTATTGTATGAGTACTAATCATAATTTTTTCATGTTATATGAATTCATATTATAGGGGAGTGCATTATATGGGAGTTTACTATACTTTCCCCCAAAACCAATAATTTTTTCAAAGATATTTTTAATGTTTCCATTTAGTCTATAAGTTGGATTATTATATGATATACATTTCAAATTTACAAGCTGTGTTTTCCTCTAGTATAGTGTAGTTATGAATGTTCTATTATTCAATAATTTTCCAGAATATAAAAACAATTTATATTTTATATTTTAATGTGAATTCCAAGCCATAAAAAACATAAATAAACTGCAATTAATAATATAAATTAATTTATATTACAACTTTCTTTAGCCATTTTACAGTTCTTCTCAAATAATACTTTTTATATTACAGTATCTCCATGATTAACATCTTTCATATATTTATTATATTGTATAATTCATTCATTTTCATTATATCCTATCTAGTTTCTGTCTAAAACTTTCATTTCTATGAATGATTGATATTTTTACATTTTTCTTATCTTTCCAAACTGAGAATGAAAACAGTACTTTTACTCTAGAAACATATCTTATTTAAATCATAATGATTGTTCTCTATTATTTCTGATTGTGCCATAAATTTAATTTTTTTCTAATAGAATCTGCAGTTTGTACACTATTGTAATAGCTGTCTTGATAAATATGATACCACAAATATAAAAGTTAATTTCAAGAAGAGTTAATATAGTTTGCTGTAATGATTTATCTTCATAGCTATAAATTTCTAAATTTGTATGTAGTCAGTATCACTCTTATAATAATAATATAACTAAAATGCCATATTTTGTACTTTTGACTGATTTTGTTTCTTTACATAAAATTCTTCTCTTATCAAGTGATAAAATTTTATTTGGGCTTGTAAATCATTATAAATTTAAATTGGAAATACATAAGCATAGGCTCAATTTTATATAATCTGTCAGAATTTTCATCATTTTCATTGAAATACCAATATATTCATATTGTTCAAATCTGGCCCTGCTTAGTAATTGAAATTCCTATTTTTGAAAATTAATGAGTTTGTAGACAGTAATTTTTTATTTTGTTTTTTTACAAGCCCCATCAGTGTAATTATCTCTAGGAAGTTTCTCATTTCAATTAGGGTTATGTCTGTCCATTTTTGTGCTTTTGAATTTTCTTTACAATATTCAGATCTTTATGAACAAATGTTTCTTCACACATTTTCAATTAAATTACCTCCTATTATTATCTGTAACACATCTTCATATCCTCTGGATTATCTGAGAAAATGGCAATACTGGATTTCCTTCAAAACCTTCTAAAGCTGGAGGAATATCAATATTTGTTCATTTATTTGTAGTACAAGTCAGCTAAATTATATCATTTTCTTCTCTTTCATAAGAACCCAGAATAAATCATATACATGAACCTATTTTTACAAATTATCATTTCTTCAAATAATTGACTGACAAATGAACTACCATTGCAACTATCACTAAAATCATAAGTCAGATAATTGATCTGAATGTAATTAAGAAATCTGTCATAGGATCAACCAGATTCCTATCATTTTGTTTCATGATGGAATGAAGATAATTAGAGAGTGAAATGTTCTTAAATAATAAACAGTGAAAAAATAATTATATATATATTGAAATAAGTAAATTGAAATGAAAAAGCATCCAAATTAATTTACCAAATAAAAATTT